>JAFEJD010000392.1:631-14994 GCA_018296065.1 Blastomyces percursus
TGGGATGAGCTTTCACAAGAGAAAATTCAGCAATGGATCGAGCGTATTCCACACCATATTCAGGAGATTATACGGCTCAACGGGGGGAATGAGTATCGTGAGGGTGGATTTCATGGACCTCGAGACTGGAAGGGTCAACGGCTCAAGGGGAAGGTCTCAAAACGGCAGGATCTTGGAGAGAATTGCCTAGCTGCTGATCTTGAAGCTGCTGAAGTTCTTGCAGCTCTTAGTATAAGCAATATAGCTGAAGAAGCAGAGGAAGCTTGGGAATTTGACGAATAGAGGTTTGATTTAATGATTTTGAGCTGAAGTTGACGTGGAAGTGGGTGATTATGGGCTTGGACTTGGTAATTTACTATACAATGAATTTACAATAGTGGTATATTTCAATTCCAAAGACTTTTGTTCCACACCTTCGTATAGTCAAAAGACTTAACGTATTTCACCACTTACTTGATCACAACCACTTTCTTGATCACTTGGTCACATACAAGGGATATCCCGTACATATCTAGGTTCTCAGGCCACCGAGTCAGCATTTAACCGCAGCTGCCACGGACGGCAACACCAGCGCTTCAATCGTGCCCGGAAAGAGTCAGATTTGCACTCATTCCCGCCGCCCTCAGGAATCCGTTATTTATTTGCCACCCCTGTCTAGGGAAGAGGTACAGAGGTTGGTTGTCCTTGGGCCATCGACGAAACCTGATGTATCTGAGGAACCTGAGGAGCCTGGCTAGATGGACCCTGCAAGTTAGGTGAATATGGCAAGACTCATCTCTCAGATGTTCCGTTGATTTAACGCGGCTGTTCCATGATTTTCCATGCTCCGTCCGTGGGAAGCAGGATGCGAATGAACTTCATACTGGATAAGCTCCAGGCTCCGGATCTTTACATCTGGAAATAGGAATGCCTGATATAAACCGTCAATCGCCCCGTTGGTATTTTGAAACTGCCGAGTTAGCATCTCTTTTGTCCGGTGCTACGAGATTTGCGTATGGTACAGGCTGTTGGCATACCAGATTTGAAGGGATAAAGAAATGAACGGAACGGCATTATTACCGGGTAAAAAAGCTTTGTCCTTTAAGCTTCACTGTCTTCATCATTCATTTTTTACCATCTCTTTTGCGGTATTTGCATTCCCATTTCTCGTCGCGGCCCTCTGGCTATTTCCGGCTAAATTGTAACAGTCTCAGCGGATTTTCCAGATGTTTGTCCACTGCTAACTACGTGTCCATTTCAACCCTCATTCCAGCTCTTGTACTCGCTTGGGGGGCCGGAAAACCCCTTTTATGCGAAAGCAGTGGAAGGTTGTTACTGCTGACCCGTCCTATGATTTGATCAGCGACGAAGAGCACAGGAAGGACATGGAGGGGTTGCAGATCTGGCATTTCCAGGATTGTTGCATCTATCTAACAAAAGAAATATGTAAACTGCTAGTTAAATCACCGTTTATATGTTTTTAAATCGCAATTACCATATGATGCTTAATTTAAACGCTCTTATAACTGGCGGTTAATATTTATTACTTAGTAACCTTTGTCCCTCGGATGCTTAAAGCAGGTACCAGGTACCCCTCGCTCCCCGCACCGCTCCGTGCATACCTGAGGTAGAGACTACTCCGTGCTGTAGACTGCACTTGGGCTACATCATTGCCATTATTTTTTATTTTATTTTTTATTTTTTACTTTCCACACCCAAGAACGAATCCGATGCCTCATTCTTTCTCTCTCAAAATTCCTTGCAACTCTCCTTGTATTTATTCCTCGCTGCCTATATTGAAGTGATTAAATAACTATTTTTTTATTCTATTTTATTCCTCGCCACCCACCCCCATCTTCCCGCTGAGCCGTATGTAATAAGCCTGGCTGGAACGTGGTGGTTAACGGGCGTCATTGGCTGTTGTTTCTGTCTCCCGTCAACCCCAAGTCAAACCCATCGCATCATCTTCGCCGTCTTCCATCATCCACAGAGCCAAATCCCTCCAGCAGCTCGATCATCGGCATATCTTGACGCCGTGTTGTAATCATTTCGTTACTGCTCCTCTGGCCTTCCGCGACTCCAGCTGTCGCGTTTCGTGGGCATTTTTTCGGGTTTTCCCTTGCCAATAGAGTGGCATTTTGCCCCTTAGGCCGCCCTACAGACCCGCCGCCAGCCCACCTCTCGTCACCTATCACCTAGTTATCACTGATCACCAGCCACTCTTCTCTGGACAACGCTTCCAATATTCCCCTCCAATATTGCCTATACCACCCATACTTCTCACACTTCTTTCTCAACCGCCACCGGTTGACACGGGAAATAACTGAGATTCCTCGCTCCCCGGCTCCCGCCTAGCTTCACCAGGCGTTTTCCCCGCGAATAGACGACGGTTGGATGTGATATCAAGCACGCTGCAATCAACAAGGCAAACAGATGGCCAGCACAGCGGCCAACTTGAACAACAGCGCCAACGGGAACGGCGGGAACAGTGGGAACGGCGGGAATAACTCTCTCAAGAAGCGGAGGAAGGGCACTGACCTTTGGCCCATTGTCACAAACGAGGCGGTTCCATCTTCCGTGACCGTTGAACCCATTTCTGGCCCCACCATGCTCTCGTCGGCCTCTAAACATCCAGGGTTGGTATATCATTCTATTATCTATACTTATCCCTGTCTCTATATTTTATTTTACCATCAATTTTTATATACTTATTTGTCTAACTATAAATACATTCCATGCAGGGCTTCTCTCAATGCTCATACGCTTAAAACTAACTACGGCTCCCCTCTCTCCCTCTCCCCTTCCTCCTCCTCTACCGAAGACCCCGAAGAAGAAGACTTAAAAGACTACTGCGAGGGTGGCTATCATCCCGTCTATCCCGGCGAAACCTATAACGAAGGTCGCTACATCGTCCTCCGTAAGCTAGGATGGGGCCATTTCTCGACCGTCTGGCTGTCGCGCGATACTACAAATGAGAGGCACGTCGCGTTGAAAGTTGTGCGATCGGCTAAACATTACTCCGAAACGGCTAATGATGAAATCAAGCTTCTTAAGAAAATCGCGGAGGCTAACCCGGGCCACCCGGGGCGGAGGCACGTCGTGAGCCTTTTGGATGACTTTGTACACTATGGACCCAATGGCGACCATGTCTGTATGGTGTTTGAGGTGTTGGGCGAAAATCTTCTCGGGTTGATTAGGCGCTGGAATCATCGCGGCATCCCCATGCCCCTGGTCAAGCAGATTACAAAGCAGGTCCTGCTAGGCTTGGATTACCTGCATCGCGAGTGTGGCATTATCCACACCGATCTGAAGCCAGAGAATGTTCTCATCGAGATTGGCGACGTTGAGCAGATTGTGAAATCTTTTGTGAAGGAGGAAGAGTCTAAGAAGGAAAACAAGGAGGACTATCGCAGTGGACGACGACGCAGAAGAACCTTGATCACCGGTAGCCAACCGCTTCCAAGCCCGCTTAATGCCAGCTTCAGCGGTGGCGACCCTTTCCGCACCCACGCCGCGAACCAAAGCTCTCATGGCAGCCTCGACCATATTTTAAATAATTCATCAGGTCAGCCTATAACCTACTATCTTTTCAAAGTTTGATGTGCGCTAGTTAACTGTTCCTCCCTTGTGCAGCTACACCAAGCACATCCAATCTCTCCATGAAAGATCGGCTAGGGATTAAAGATCAGGAGGCGCTGGAGGATGGAAAGCAGAAGCAAAGAGAAAAGACAACGTAAGCTTTTCTGGCTGACTTGTTGCCTTACGCAATTTTGTCCTAACTATATTTCCAGCGACATTTTGGAACGGGAGGTCTCGGGCATATCCCTTGATAAGAACTCTATACCGAAGACTCCGAATGACGAAGACATGGAGATCTCAGTGAAGATTGCGGATCTGGGGAATGCATGCTGGGTCGAACATCACTTCACGGACGACATCCAGACGAGGCAATACCGCTCGCCGGAGGTTATACTTGGCGCCAAATGGGGTGCCAGCACTGACATATGGAGTATGGCGGCAATGGTATGTCATCAACCCTACTTTTTTTTTTTTTTTTTTTTATGTGTACATGTTTAGGAATTTTACCGTTGCTAACAGCCCAAAAGGTATTCGAGCTCATCACGGGCGACTACCTCTTCGATCCGCAATCAGCTGCCAAGTACGATAAGGATGACGACCACATAGCCCAAATCATCGAACTTCTCGGGCCCTTGCCCAAATCCCTCTGCTTCTCCGGCGAACGGAGTAAGAATATCTTTAACCGCAAGGGCCAACTGCTTAAAATCCACCGACTCCGCCACTGGGCGCTCCCGGACGTGCTCACAGAGAAATACCGCTTGTCCGACGAGGAGAGCAAAGCTCTTTCCGACTTCCTCCTGCCGATGCTTGAGTTGCTGCCTGAGTGCAGAAAGAATGCGGGGTGTATGTCGAACCATCCGTATCTGGATGGCACCAAGGGCATGGAGAATGTACATCTAAAAGACGTCAATGTCGGGAGTCGTGGGGAGTTCATAGAAGGCTGGGCACAAGTGGTTAAAAGGAAAAAGCATAATGGGATATGAAAATCTTAATTTCGGTATGGATGAGTGACATGACATGCAAAAAAGGGAATTATAGGAACGGATATATATTGAAACGGCAGGACAGGGGAGCGAGAGGAACTAAATGATACTGGGGTGGAAACTTAAATGAGACGAAGGAGTTGGAAAGAAATCTAATATCCCATGATTCCCCCGCAGCCCGCCCAGCAGCGCCTTAGCGGTTCATCTGTATGTTGTTAGAAATGTCGTTTCCCTTGGTTCATCTAATTTTGGCCTTGTTTCCTTTTCCCAGCCAGGTTTGTTTATGGATTGCCGTGGTCTGATTGTCGCCTCCATCACCTTTTTCTTTTTTCTTTTTTTCTTTCTTTTTTTTTTTTTCTCACCTTCCCACTTCCTTTTCGTACCATGATCTTTGTTTTTGGAATGATTGTCATCTACTTTAACTGTCCTTGATTGCTTTACTATCTCTTTGGTTGCTGGTTGTTGGTTGTTAGGTCTCCCCTTTTCCTACTATTGAATCTTTCACCACATCATACCACATCACATTATATGCCCTTTTTCATTCCCTTCTCTCCCAGTCTCAGCAGCCTGTTATCCGCCATCCATCACCCAACTATTATCTAGTTGACTTGCTCTCCCCATCACTCTCTATTAGTTTCTATCATTCATCGCACCTTGCTTTTTCTCTGTTGTGATTTCATTTTTGGAGAAACATCTTGAATCTTCTGAATTACAATATCATTGAGTGGCTGTCTGTCATATCATGTCACACATGTAATGACATGAACGATGTGTGACATGACATGAACACGCTTGCTAACTGGCTGGCTGGTGAGTGAAAAGGCTTAGTGGAATGATTTTGAGTCATGGAATTTCATTGATTGGTACAATGATAGATGGCATTTGTTGTCGCGCATGTATGTGTCTTGTGGAGAGAGTTTAGAGGATATATTTTGAAGGGGAAGAGAGAGGAGAAATGGTAATTAGCAGGATGGAGAGGGAACGGAGATGAAGGAAGCAGGGAGCGGAGTAGAGTCCCCTTCCTGTAAACGCTTATCTACATACTGTTCTTCACACTTCTCCCAATATCCATTCTTTTCCTATCCACGTGCCTAGCATATATAGACATATGTCAGTATGTATACAGCTTGAACATAAGGCCAGGTTTCATCCTTCCTTCTCCTTACTGACCCCATTGCTTCCTTTGTATAGTTCCCCATTGCTTTCCTCTTCTCGCTCTCCTTTTCACTCCGCTCATCAGTTCGGCTTGTAATTGTGTTTCGACCAAGCTCCCATCCTAACTCTGCCTGCTTTTCAGGCACATAAACACTCCTTAGGGCACTAGGCTGGCTGTTTGCTTCAATGAGGGAGTCTTACCATTAATTCATTGATATATCTTGGGCAGTTAGCTAGGTGTTGGGAGTTTTGTTGATTATCTCTATCATTTTATAATCACATTATACCATTTATTTGTTTATTTTGAAATACATAGGAGGCCACGTCTAGTCGTGTTAGTAACATATTCATGTTTTATTTATTACATCAATTAGATTTAGGTCCTCCTGAGGTACACTCCATGGAAAGTTTGCAGCGTGGTCTGCTGCTCCAGGCATTGGAGTGAGAAGGTGACTTCCTTTTACTATAACTTGCGTACGTTTCAAGAAACGGGTATATCTAATAACTATGCCGTAAATCATCAAATTCCTGCCCTAATGTTCCCACGAGACCAGCTTCGCAGTTAATTAAAACTGAGTACAAGAAAAATTGAGGAAGAGAGACCCCAAAAAACCAATGTACAACCCCTTACTCGTCCATCGCCCAAGCATACTCCAAGCCTTCCCGCATTTTTATCTTATTCCGCGCTTCAAACCACTTTTCCTCAAATCCATTTCCCCGGTCTACCCCGTCCCACCTATGCCCGGGCCGTATCCCATACCGATTCGGCGCAGCGGGCCCTGTATACACTTTCCTCCCACCCTTCCCCCCACCAGCACTGAAACCAGCACCGACTGAACCAGCGCCTTTCGTCGAAGTCAAAAATTCCGCAGCGGGGTCATTCCATCTCACCCTAGCCTTCAACTCCGCATTCATCTCTTCGTCCTCGACCGTCCTAGCCAGCGGCATATATTTCGCCTCCCGCACCGCCTCCCTCCGCGCCTCCCTCTCACGCCGCTGCACGTCGCCCGTCAACGCCTCTTTGGCCGCCGCTTCGGCTACCGCAGCTTCCTCCGCTGCCCGCCGTGCTTCTGCCCTCTTCATCGCCACGTTGATTATCCGCCCGCTCGCGTCGCGGTAGATGGTCTCAGACTCAAGCCCGCTACCTGTCCCGCCCGTCTTGCCGGCTTTCTTCTTCATCATAAGAGATTCCCGCTCCCGTTTCCGCTGCTGGGCAGCTACCATTGCCTCAGTCTCTGCGGCCGTCTGCAAACCCGCCCGCGCACCGGATTCCATTCGTAGTTCGCCATCATCCTCCGCATCGGCAATCACAGGTTTATTTTCGCTCTCTTGTGCGTAGGCAGCTCGCTCCGCGGCAGCTGAGGCAAGGATGGCGTCCGCCGCTACCTGCTCCGCATCAGACGGCGCTGCTGGCCCGCCTACCGTTTTCCAGCTGGATTTTTTCACTTTGCGGAATTCGGCCGAATGGCCCGCATTAGCTATTGCGTATGGGGAGTCACCATCATCATCATCGTCACCGCTGCCGCGCCCGTATCCAAGGCTCTTGGACTTTACAGATGAGCTGCGGAGGTCTGGTAGATCGTCGTCTGCGATTATCAAGCCACTGGATTCGGTGCCCCGGTCGGCGTGTTTATTTTTCTTTCGCTTCTTTTTGGGGCGGTCAGAGGTTGAGGGTGTGTCTGCAGTGAGGTAATTTTTAGCTAGGTAGGCGGCTAGAGACATTGCGAGCGTGGATTTGAGTATTATTGTGGTTGTTTCTTCAGTTGTACTCTTGATATTGTCAGGTTCAAATCCAGGCTAGGATATTTAGAGATACGGAACATCAATTATCCGGCCAGTCCTCAAAGATACGAATACGAGATGATATCAACTATTTGTAGGATGCTTGATTGGAGACTTAGACATAACACACTCTACGAATTGGAAGTTTCGTCATGGCTCGCTCCGATGAGGTGGAGTGGTGGTACAATGCTGTTTACGACGCTGTACAGCAGATTCCCCGCGGTAAAGTGAGCTCGTATGGTCATATCGCATGGCTCCTCGGACAGCGTGAGCTTCCACTCATTTTCCTTAATTTCCCTTAACTTTCCCACCTATTTTGTGATTCGATCATATGTAATTTGTTATAACTACTGTTGTTGATTTTATACTCTTGCGATATTTAGTAGAAGACGTGTCCAGCCACAGATAGACCGCTATGATGGAAAAAGGATTCCTAGTTATTTAAATGTATATACTAACGGGCTTTCTCCAGCTCAACGGTCACGCCAAGTAGGCATGTGCCTCAAATATCTCCCGTCCAACAGCCCGGGGACAGACCATTTCTACCACGACCAGAACGTGCCGTGGCAGCGTGTCCTAAACGCCAAGGGAGTAATACCTCATCGGTATGGATTCATCCCTTCCATTAATCGCTCCACATGTTATATCTCTGGTCTGGCATACTAAAATCTAGGGTAAAGTGGCCCCGGTTCTGCGGCGAGACAGGCGGATGCTCTTGGGGAGGAAGGGGTGGCCGTGCATGTGGACAGCATGGGCGAGTATTCTGTTGAGCTTGGGCGGTTTGGATGGTTCCCGGATCGCTTACCGCGGGAGGAGGTTGGGGACGCATCCGACGCAGAAGCAGAGGAAATTGAGACTTGACATGAAGAGAGAGAGAGAGAGCGTGTGTGCGTGCGTGTGTGTCTGTGTGTGTCATCAAGGATGGGCTGGTGCGAGCGCTGGGTAGCGCTGGGTGTGGAAACATAACACTCCCAAGATGCAGGAAATAACATACGCATCCCCGGGCCGTTTTGGGCGCCTGGAATCCATCCCGCTTCGACATCGTATCCGAGGGGGATTTCGGAGATAACGGGGTTCTACATTACCAGCGTTGTCTCAGACGCGACAAAAGGGCGAGTGTCTAGAAGAGCGTGAGCCCTCGGGCTTCCGAGAGTTCATGAGGAAAAAAATAAAAGCAAAAAAATAAAAAATAAAAGTAAAAGTAAAAATAAAAATAAAATAAAAGAGGTCGGTCCAAGTTAAGAACAGGGGTCACCATTATGTCTAAATTACGTAGCTTTCCTCTCTTCAATCCCAATCCCGGTTTGATATCATCAAGTTGGTTCAATAAAAATCCATTCAAAAATGCTCTGCAAAAAACGCTACTCAGGAGACAAAGTCTGACGCACGGCGTCGTACTTTCTTTTCCTCCTTTTAATAATTATTGATGACGACACTTGAAGACTGCTGGCAGGCTGACTGATTAATAGCTCGCGAGTAAAGCACAGCCAAGACGCGTTTGATGCGACAATAGCTTCCGCGATTGGGTTTAAGTTGGCCTCCAGGATTCTGAGTCACGGTTATGATCCATTCTGATGCTTGCCTGTGTTGCTTGCTTTCCCTGCGGCTGGGCTGGCTAGGAATGGCGAAGAGAAGATGGATTGCTGGCGAATGACTGGAACACGCGCCTCGGGGTGTGTGCAACCTGGAGTCATCAATCAGTCGAGTCATGATCATGGCTTTTTCGCGCCGTACATCTTGTTTGGCGGGGAAGATGCCTAGCTATGCGAGATTGCATGGTTCGCTTGCCCGGCGTTAGACTCTACAGCGGGGACCAAATGGAGTTGAGTCATTCAGAAAGCTGATGCCGCAAGAATAAAATAATCACTACCATTCCAAGGTTCAAAACTGGAGCATTCTATTCTCTGTTCTTCTGTCCAAGACGACGATGAAAATAATGTCGTGATATTACGAACCCAGTTTTGCAGCCAGGAGGAGACGGGCCAATGACTACATGGTACCTGGTTCAGTATGACGTATCCAGCCACGGCCAAGGTACCGATGTATTTATCGACCCTATTTCCGTATCTGTGTAATCCGTACTGCCAAGGTATCCCCCACAACCGCCATCACCAGCAGCCACCAGCCACCACCAGCCACCACCAGCCATACACTAGGCCCAAATAGGATAGCTTATGTCAGGCCCGGCGGGTGACTCCGTAAGTTTACCCGTAACCATGGAACCATGTATGGAAACTCCTAGATCTAGGCAGGACACAACTTCTATATAACCCGCGCTTCTTCTCCTTTTACTTCTACTTCTTCTTCTTTTTATACTCCCCCATCTCGATATCACCAGCTTCATTCTACCAGCTTCATTTTTACTAGCACATACAACGACTACTATTGCTGCTTCTATTGAACCAACTCTCCTTTGTCATTAGCTACTACTATTTCAGCTCAAACCTCCCCCCTCTATCTACTACTAGCACCTTCTGCTGAATATTATATATTACCCAGACACCCGCTTCCTACAGCATCTTGTCACCTTGTCAACATATTAAGGCGGTTACATAGATATACCTCCTTATAGGAACGGGTGACTGATATCCTCTGCTTATACACTGGAGCATATCTGCTGCCTTGCCTCTCGTTTCGTCGATCTACTTCATACCAGCTACTATACAATAACCCCCACCGGCTTCGTCAAAAACCACAGTCAGCAGACCTCCAACATGACTACTCCAATCTTTTCTCTGCCAGAATCTGATTTTCGCCGTGCCGCTACTGAGTCCAAGCGGGTTCGTGATCATAACGCAAAATGGGCTCTGGGCTTCCGAGGCCCCAATTTCACTCCACTAGGCCAGAAGATTGAAAATCCTGCTTATACCCGCATTCGCCCTATGCCTTCTTGCGGCAGCAGGTAAGCCAGGCCCATCTCTTCTCCGTTTGCTGTATACGTAGCCTCTTGCCTAACAAAGGTCACTCACAGGGTTTGCAAGTCCATTCGGCACCTTAACCAATCCGACATTAACAAAAGTAACGCCGCTAAACGGGCCCATTTCGGCTACGTCGTCGACCAGGTGCTACACGACGACCACAACATCTCAGATTCCGACCACGCACCTGATCACTCCGAAGCTGCGAATGACCCAAACGTCTTCTACTCCTTCGACGCACCTACTGGCCCCGGTCAGGGCACGGATATCCTCAGCGCTGCCCTCACAAACGCCATGAAGAAGTTCGAAAAGAAGGAGACCGAGAAGCTGGCTCGTGAATACGAGTTTGTTGCCATCGAGGAACCCTCAAACAACCATGGCGATGGATACATGGCTGATGATGATGATTTTGAGTTCATCAGCCGTGCGGACTTGTAACTTCGACAACAGCGTCGGCCGGCCCTAATAAAGCTGCGAAGCCTTTTCTTAACTTCCGTTCTAACCTGGTGATCGTGATCTACGATCTATTCTAGTATCTCTCTTTGCTCTGATTTTACTTCTTGCTGCTTAGCGTGTTGTTTCAGTTTCGGTCATTAGCCGCTAATGGGGTGAAACCCCTTTTGTTCCACGAGGCTAGCAGTTTGTATCGCCACGCAAGTCTGTTTGGGATTTCATTTTCTAGTTTATTTTTCTCTTTCTCTTTTTCTCTTTTCTAGAGAATTTTGGTTCTGGCATATTTAACTACCCCCTAGCGTTATATATACCTAGATAGACGAGCGAGCTCCCGCATGGATGATTGGGATTGGAACTGGATCTGGGTCTGGGATTATTTTAGAACTGGACAAACATCATGAGAGGAGCAATCCGGCGCAATTTGTTTCTTGAGGACTTGAGTCTTGTATCATTGTACGCATTATGTACATCAATTATTATTATTATTATTATTATTATTATTATTATTTTATTATTATTTTTATTTAACTTATTTATTTATTTATTTATTTTATTTTATTTTATTTATTTTTTTTTTTCAGCATAGAACGCCCGAAGCACTCTACCCCTGGACAATAGAAGATTGGTTAAGGTAATGGAATAATCCTGGGGACGGAAACTTGAGACGAAAATACCAGGTAGTGATCTAAATTTGCTTTCTATAATATCCTCATATTTTGCCCTGTTTTCGCTAACTATCACCGCAAAAGAAAATGCACACCTAGCTAACACCCAGCTTAGTATCTAAGTGGTTTAATTGGATTGCTCAGGACCCTGCGTTTTAGAAGCTTTGGTGGTGGACCACGTCGCTATGTCATCCCGCTGGTAAGTAGTTGTGGCTTCCCTCACCTCACAGGCCTGACTTCTTCCCTGCCAATCGCCACCAGAAGCCCTGCCTTCAACCATACATGCGCACCGCAAAACTACAAACAGCTTGGAATTTAACATCACGGCAAGTAGCGCACGTATGCAAACGAAGCATCTATCAATCACATCGTAAGCTTCTCATATTCCGCCTGCCACACTCGCCTCTCGCCGGGCGTTATCCACGTGGACGAATAAGAAATCCCGTGATCGCACTGGCCGCCCTCTAGGGCTTTGTTTGTTGAACAGGTCCACATGGTCCCATGCAGTTTACGATTGCGCAAGTTGGCAAGCTGCAGAATGCTTGTTTCGGCAACGGGTAGCCGGTTCCAGGCCCGGAGGAATGAACTAGAGGTTTGTCGATGAAATGGAAATTGCTCGAATTGAACGTGACAGGCTCTTATTACAGCTTCAATTTGGAACGGTGGAACGTGTAAACCCGGTGCGTGCAGAGTACTTTTACCTGATCGTTTATAGGATGTCCCCCGATACCTGTAGGGCGTTCATGGTTTGGCCGACTCAGTATGCTAGTAAATCTAGCCCCTTTTCCACTGATAATCCAATCAAGTCAGTAAAAAGAAGCCGCCAAACGGAATTTTTGTATTCCATAATGTATAAAATAAATTTAAAAAAATAATAAAAAAAATGAAAAATACGAGGTGACCATACCCATGACTTTATCCCACCTCACTCTTCCCTCCGAATCGGAGTTTGCATCTCGCATATACCAAAGGTCCTCGAGAAAACCAAGCGCACTCCGCACATTTCCCATGCCGTAGCGTAACCCCATTCGACGGAGAAGGATGCGTATGTTCTCTCTGTCAGCCTCCTGAAATGCCTCGCAACCCGCACTGAACAGCGGCTGCAGAACAGCTACACCCGGACACGCCTCATCGAGAAAGTGCATGGACGAAATGCGGCGGATTACCTGGTCGACAGAAGTCTGTACCAGGGGGTTCGATGATGGGAGGTTAAGAACACGTCGATAAAGCTGCAGAAGAGCGACGTGGTGGTATGTTTCGTCCAGAGCAGTGAAGTCACTGCGATGCACAGATGTGAGCGTTCTGTCAACGTCGGAACGGAATCGAGGCTCTTTCGCGGTCGAGAGCATCACGTTGACCTCGTCGATAATTTGGTGACCTCGGTCGCCTATGGAGTTGCTGGGTTGTGGGGGTTGCATGGTGCTAGTCGTGTTTATGTTTCCAGACTGATTTTGGGCGTAACTCGACTCCATTGTCAACCGGTTTATGTTCTTGAAAATGGGAACTAGAGACGACGGGAAGCCGGCTAGGTCATCAATTTCATCGCGCTCGAAGATACCTTGAATTAACAACCCTGCTCGGGAGCTAGGAGGGACTGACAGATTTCCACAGAGTAATGATACGGTTTCCATGGAGAAGTACCAGCGCCAGAGCAGTGAGGTGGCAGCAGATGGCACAGAGTCCAAAGGGGCCTTCACTGTCTTTAGGTGCTCTGATATCATTGCTGCTGCACCCTGCAGATGGAGCCTCCACGACCCAGGACTTCTCCCATGGGAGACTATCTCTGTGAAGCAAAGCGTCAAAGTTGTTGCTATCTTCGCGTCGTCTAGATGGAAGTTAGGTTGAGAAAGTACACGTTGTAGTTGGTTTAAGCTGGTGGTGCTGAGGATGTCCAGCTCAGTTAGGTTTTGTTCAAGGCCTAGAGACACGCGATGCGTTGCTGCTAGGCTAAGGAGCGCTACCAAGAGATATGGCGTCTGGAGTGCCATTGGAACCAAAACAGCGCAAAAGTCTTGCTGTACCACCTTATGACAGGAAAGAGCCCTGGTGGTGGATGATATAAAATGGTCTAACAGGGACCGATAAGTTGGGCGAAGCCAGCCAAATAGATCAGGGTCCCTGATCATTTGGTTCCCCGCTAGGGTTTCTGAGCGAATGTCTAGTTAGTATGCGTGCCTCCTCATCTGCTTGACATTATAATCCGCGAAGTTCCACAGGTGTTGCTCGGGATTGGGATTAATCATACCGGAATGAGTGAGAGTAGGTGCCTTCGGACGAGATAATTGCCCTGATCGTTCACATCCAGATCCGTACACAAAAGCTCTCCCGTTCAAGTCTAAATATATCGGTTAGTCGTCACCTTAACATAGGAATATATCGGAAACGCTGCTCGTACCAGATGAGTTCGAAACGGGCACCTTAGTCAAGCTGGGGTCCTGGCGTAAACAATCTCCGAATCGAGATTTACGGAATGGCCGTCCACCCCATGACAGCCGGACCTTGTAGGAGCATTCTCTGCCTGTTATTCTACAGCTTGAGCAGTTGGGCCGGGTTTCGTCACATTTGCGGTGACGGCGGCGGCACTCAGTACAGCCGGAACGAGATCTTCGTTTCTGAGACTTTTCCATAGGCTCCTTTGTTACAATTTGGCATCATCACAGCGACTCTGTTTAAATTTGAGGGAAAGCCGCCAAAGTTCATGGCTTGCCGGTGGCGCTTGTTAGCCGCGGGCACTTCCCTTAACTTTAAGTTAACTTACTTGTTGGGTAGGTAAACACACATGTTATTGTTGGAGCCCTAGGCTTCCTAGTACGGACTAGCGCCTCGCACACTAACCGTGCCAAGCTTAC
>JAFEJD010000393.1:0-11328 GCA_018296065.1 Blastomyces percursus
GCTCTGCAAGCTTGAACCGCTCTCTCTCCACATCTTCGATACTGAGACCAGTGGATACTGCTGCATTGAACTGGGCGTGGTTAGCACGACCAACAACAATCTGATCAACATGCCAACCGCAGAGGATCCGATAATCAGATCCAGCAGCTCTAATAATTCAGGAAACGGGCATTACGAAACATTTCTACACTAGTTAATTTGTATGTAAAGCTGTGTATACAGTTTACGCTTACTGGATTCAAAATAGTCAAGTCTTGGTGTGGTGCGAATAGCCAAAAATGTGGTGCAAATATCAATCCCTCAATCTAGGTACAATTAACTTTGGATGTCGGTGGAGGGTCCATCATGGCATTAAGAAAAGAAATTAACTAAACAACGAAGGTGGGGAAGGGTAAGAAAGGTATGGACAGGTTTTGTACCCTCTCAGGATTTGTTCACCTGCACCGCAAGACTTGATGGCGAACTGTAGTTTTGTAAGTACAAAATGTGGTTTACTTCCTTTCTGGTTAGTGTTTAGAAGATTGATCGTAGGCAGGGCGTTGCACATAAGATTACCACGGACAAAAGAGGTTAAGATCATTAGGCGCTAAGACCTCCGAAATATTCGCAGGATATACATATACCTTACTTAATCCGTCGCGCTTCAGTGCATTGGTTAATTTGGTGGACTCGGATCCAGAGAACGAAGCTAGAGAAAACATCCAACGACAATGATGCATCACAATCTAGCGAAGTTCAAGCTTTCCGCACGCAGCGTGATAGAGACGGTAGCGAATTTCATCTGCCATGTTGATATAGTTAATCGTTTCTTGTATTGGTGCGACGGAGCTTGCTGGCACAAAGCATACCTGTACGAGGCCACGTCAGGAAATCATCCCTGGCCATGTATGGCCCAACATGAGTTATCAAGCATGATGTTGTGTGGCCTCATGGCAAATCTCCAGGATTTACCATTTTTTTTTTATGTCGGGCTCTTGCAGAGCCGTTTCCAAGCGAGGGATTGGTGGGATGCATGGGGAAGAGGGGGAGAGGGGCACCTGAGGCTTACTTTCAGAAGTCTGTTATCTGTTTCCTCAGGAGTGTTTGGAAAGGATTATTTGAGACTTGTGCATGCGAAGCAATTAAGACAGTTGTAAATGGACGTGTGTTACAGAATACTTGTCTGAGATATTTATACGATGGCATCCAGCGGGTACGTCGACCACCTCATTTGATCCCTTGCTCATTGGAAGAAGAGGTGAGGTGTTCATGAAGAGCCACTAAGCTGGAACTTGTGTTGAAATACATTCATCTGCTGATCGTTACGTCCAACTCTCCCTTTCTTGTCATGTTGTTTGTGTCCCCCCTGGGCAGCGTTAAGTTGGGAGGGAACGTGAAATTGTTGGGAGCCGCTATGACAGAAATGATAAAAGGCTTTGGCCTGAAAAGCGCCTTATATTTGAGCAAAACTGAAATCTTAACTGACTCAACTGATTATTTTCAATCATCGATAGCCAGACGGATGACATATTCTGATTCCATTGAAATGGGCTTTTACTGGAACATTCCCTTGAGATCGTGAAGGCCCAGACTTATTCATGGTGTATTCCACAATAGTGTTTCCTGTACTGCACGCTTTGTTTCAAATTGAGCTACGATCTACTGCGTACATACTACCTTTCTCTGCACATTTTCGTCGCAGGTCCCTGTCAGGGATCGGGCACTTGCAGCTGACATTTGGGCGATTTGCCTGATCGTGAGAGCCTCAAGGCATGGATTATTTATAGAAAAAAGGGATCATGGCAATTTTGATTCATCCTGGCTCTGCCTTTCAGGGTCTGGGTGGCAACTGTATCGAATATTGAAATTCCCAAGGGTACGTCCTGAGAATGGGACTGACATCTTCAATTGCCAACAGGAATGTGTTTTTATGATCCATCCCTGAGCGAGACTCAAATTCAAATAAAGCCCTAGAACAAAAATTACTCACAACATCTCTGAATATGACCACGCAATGTAGCTGATACGGGCTAGTATCGACGGCGAGAAGTTAATATCAGCCTAAACCTGCGCATTCCTGTAGCAAGCCGTACGCAGTGTAAATGCAGAAGCCCACTACCGATTGTCAGGTCAAACTGCAGCCATGAGGCATCCAATTGCGAGCAGCGCCAAGGAGTGTTGGCCAATCGTCGGCCATCCAGGTCACGGGGTCAGGGCTTTGATCTCACCTCACTCGATGCCTCAACGTACGCATTCTTTCGCTCTGCTTCGCTTCTCTCTTCCCAACCTCCACTTTCTCGGATGCTTGACTACATCGTCGTCTCTCTTAGCCTGAGGGTTCGACTATGAGCTGCAATGGCTGGCCTCACCTAGCAGCCACTATCCCCGCGGGTTGATAGTCGCGTTGCTCCAGCAATGGCCCAGTGGCCCCAATAGCCCAGACATCCAGGAACAGCTCCGCTCACGTACGCCAATCTGCCCCGCAAGGTTCATGCGGAAAACCGTTAGGAATATCTCACTCATGACCAGAGTATGGGTATGGTGTGATATGGACATGTACTGTACATGCCACCG
Source organism: Blastomyces percursus (assembly GCA_018296065.1). Lineage (NCBI taxonomy): Eukaryota > Fungi > Ascomycota > Eurotiomycetes > Onygenales > Ajellomycetaceae > Blastomyces > Blastomyces percursus. Next base: position 2,554 of record JAFEJD010000393.1, read on the forward strand.
TACACAAGTCGAAGACTGGAGCCAAGCTAGGCCTGGTGGAACGCTGCAACCCCCTCCGCCTTGCTCCGGCCGGAGCCAATTGCTGGAAACGTTGGGCAGAAACCTAAGGTCATTTCCAGGCAGGAAGAATTTACCATGCCATTTGTCTTGCACGGCATTGTGAGGCATTGCCTTACCCTAACATTTCTAGCCTCTCCTCGTTGCAACTTACTTCGCAAACCCTATGTTAAATTAATCCATTGGCTAGTTGAAGCACTTCCGCCGTTATTTAAATCGTGTCGACCATTTTAACTGGAGGACGTGAATGTTGTTCTTGCTTCCTATATTTCCCGCAAGACTTGTTTTGTCTTTTTTTTTTTCGTTCCTCATATTTTCGGTCCCCATAACCGGTAACGAATGCTTACAACATCGTGCATACCTCCGGCTTTCGGGCTTGCATCAGCAACCCACTCTAGTGCGGTTGGTACATATCCGTGAATTCTACCAAAATCCCGTCATATCGTGAGACGTGGCCCAATGGCATATGAAATGCCCACGAATTGGTCGACGAATTTGTCTTCCACCCAGCTGCCTGTGGGTGTGTCTTTCCAGGGCTTCCACCACAGCTCCCAGTGGGAGATGCCCCCTGCGTCATCTGCGAGGGCAGTTCGACATGTGCTTTGTTGCATTTCTGTTTCCTATTACATCGCCTCCTTCGCTGTTCCTTGCCAGGTTCATCCTCTCATATCTTAAACTTCTTTGGCCTTGTCACTGTGTGTCACTCTCTCTGACGACTCGTTTGCCTTCCTCACCCGTCATCTTTCTACACTTTTAAATCAGCGAATCCCCCAGCCAGCTCCCAGTGCCTTCTCGATATTCCGATACATCATTCGCCAGTTGAATATGGCAAAGAAAAAGAAGACTAAGAAGCAAAACAATAACCCTCCTCCCAGCTTCACGAAACCCTCTAATACCAGTGACAACGATATCGACATCAATTCACCTAGAGACAGTGCTTCCCCGGTGGCTACGACTTTACAAGATGTCGAAGCCTCCGTTCGAGTATGCAAAACTCCCTCAATTTGAATATCAAACGTTCGACCTTGAAACTCTCCAGTTCTCGAGCGTTCCAGTCATTCCTATCTTTGAGAAGGTTGGAACGGTCGACGATGGTAAGGTCACTGCTGACGTTGAGTCGAACAAGGATAAGGGTCAGGATGATCCACCAGTGACTGACCCAAGTGAGCCTGCTTCATCCCCTGTCGAAGCCTCACCACCCGAGCCCTCGAACGGTACGTTCCATTTATATTTCTTCGTCGCTCCTCCCACTCTCCTTCGTCCTTTTTCTTTATTTATTTGCTTTATTTTTCAATCATTTTTATGAAGTGCTTTTATACTTGATAATGCATGTTTGATTTCACGATTTTGTTTTGTATTAAAAGCCTCTTGTGGACTCAATCAATTTTTGATATGCAAAGATACCAACGGAGAAGAGCCACCTCCATCTGACATGATATCCATTGGAAATTCAACTGACTCTGTCCCAGATGTAGATGAGAAGGAGGAGGAAGCAGAGGAAAAGAAGGTAGAAAAATCACAAGAAGAAGCACGTAAGGACGAATTCACTGAAGATGGGACAGAGGGGGAAACGGAGGAAGCCTCAATTGAAGGTGGTGGCGATCGCAAGGAGGATACGCCAGATGAAACTAAACAGGAGGAGAATGGAAATGATGTAGCCTCGAGCGAGGACGTCAGTCCTTCGGCCGATGCCAGAAATCCGGAAGACGTTGAACCCGAATCGCCCAAGGTCCCAGAGAATGAGCAAGTTGATTCTCCCGGGAAAACGTCACCAGACATCCCCGAAGTTTGTAATAACGAAGGTAATACAAACTTTTTGTTTCTAGTAAATGCAGTACTGACCAGTATAGACGATATAGTTTTCCCAGATGTCGATCCCGAAGCTGAGGTCGACCAGGTGAAGGCAGAGAGGGAAGCTGAGGCTCAGGTTCATGATGATGACGATGATGAGAACGTCATATTGGGCCATTGCCTTGAAGGAACAGAAGAGCTTATGAATGAATCCAATGAAGGAGACGAAGCGGCCGCTAATGAACCTAATGCACCTGATGTGGAGGTGCCTGGACCGGATGATACCATAAAAGCTGACGAAAAGAATCAGGAATTACCCGAGGTAGACAATCCTGTTGAAGTTGTATCTCCCAACCCAGAAGCACAGAGTGACCCTGAAGAAACTCCAGAAGAAGAACCCGTGTTGGAGGACACGCCTACTGCGGGATCAACCCCAGAAACAGCGCCCGAAGAATCTTTAGCTGTTGAGTCGACTGAAGCTCCACAGGTTGAAGATTGCCCAGAGGGCCCAAATGTCGAAGATCCCGTGAATACCCCGACTTCCGTGGATGAGCACGCTGCGGAAGATTCTGGGGATGAAGAGCCTAAATCTCCAGAAGAAACGCCAATTGAGGATACATCAGTCGAAGAAATATGTCTTACAGAAGAGGAACCAGCTCAAGAGCCACCAGCGGAGGGCAAACCAGACGAAGAACCTGCCACCGCAAATGAACCGGCCACAGTGGAAGTGCTGCTTAATGAAAATACACCTACCCATGATTCTCCTCCCGAAGAAGCACCAACCAAAGAGCCAGCTTCACCAGAAGAACCCACTCCTAAAGAACCCCCCTCTGAGGAGCCTGTCCGGCCAGCAGAGCCTTTAGCCGAGGAACCAGCCACCGAGACCCCTCCCACCGAAAAACACGCCGCAGTAGAAGAACCGGCCCTGGAAGAAACGGGTACAGACGATCCTCTTCATGAAGGAGCTTCTCCTGATAATCCACCTGTCGAAGAGCCCTCTACCGAGGGTGTAGACGCTGAAGACGCCCCTGCTGGTGACTCTTTTCTAGAAGAACCGACTCCGTTGGAAAATTCTCCTAAGGAAGAAGTAATTGTGAAGAAACCAGCTACAGAGGAGCCAACACAGGCGGATGATCCTCCAGACTCAGTCACTCCACCAAATGAACCGACTCCAAAACTAGCTGTTGATGAGGAGCCTCCCATTCCGGAAGTATCAGCACCTACGGAGATCCCTGCCGAGAATGTTCCACCAGAGCAGTTGCCCACTGACAAATCAATTGCTGAAATTGCTCATGGCAATATTGATGAAGAAGTCACAATCGATTCTCCAGCGGGAGAATCAGCGGACGGTGTAACATCGAAGGAAAGGCGGAGAAAACGTCGACATCGCTCGCAATGGGAGCGTGAGAGGCGAGAATCGAAAAGCTCTTCTTCTGACAGTTATGCTCTCCGTCGTCGGAAGGGCGAACAAACAGTTTTTGCCAATCCAATGTCGGAAGCACTTGGCGAAGCAAAGAAACGGAGGTTGTCAAGGTCAAGCTCCAATGAGGATCGAGCCGAGCGACACAGAAGGGAAAGTCGCAGATATAGCGAAGGACGAGCCAGGAGAGGGAGCGCTGCAAAGGATTCATTTGATGCAAGTCGCCATTCGAGTTCCTCTCGAAGCAGAAGAGAATCCACCTCATTTACCCTATCAGGCATAGCCGCCAAACCAGTTGCACTACTAAAGCTTATGACCAATGGAGAGTCCAAATCCAATGGACCCCTGCTTAAGCTCAACGTAAACGACCAGTACGAGAGAAGATCATCTACATCCCATCCATCGGACTCCTCAAACAGTTCGCGGCCTCAGTCCAATTCCCACTCACATCTCAGACGCCGACAACATGGCGAGAAGGAGTCTAGGAGTCGCGAGCATAGGCCTCCAAGGGACTCGAGTGACAATGCCTATGCTGAGAGGCGCAGGCGGGAACATCGAAGATCGAGAAGGGCTGAGGATCCACTGGAAGAACGACCAAGGAGGAGGGATAGCCACTACGAAGGGCGAAGGCGAGAGCGACGCGATTCTGACAGATATCGTGATAACGGTCCTTTAGACAAATTGAAGGACAGGTTCATGGGAAACCTCCGGATCGTCCTTGCCGCTGCTGGATAGACATATTTTTATTCTCTTACATTCTACCCAATATTTGATCCTTTACTAAAGCCCTTCCTAATTCTCACCCCAGTTCACAGTTCCTTCCTCCTTTTATTCATTTCTTATTCCTACATTATTTTATATTTTTATAATTTTTATGCTCAGCTACACGGTTCGGCTTCCTTTCCTTGTTTTACCATTTTATGTTTTCCCCCGTTTGTTCTATTTGCAGGCTAGGAGGTAGGATGAGCATATGTTGTGCAGATATTTGATTGCATCACCTTTTCATTCGAGCTGTACGTTTTAGGCTTTCCCTTCCGTGGTTCCGCTTTAGCGTTTTGTTAGTGTTTTTGTGTTTTGTTGCTCACTAGCCCTTTCAGTTTTACAACTGCCCCCATTTGCTTTCAATCAAGTAACATTCTTGATGGCAGATGTCTCCTTCAATATGTATATACTTATGCCCTCCCCTCCCACCCCCTACACATTTCGCTTCCTGTATTTATCCACTTTCGTGTATCAAATATTTCCCCTCCAGTCTTTCTTGCTTCCCTCGCACCAAAAGTTTGGGCCACTACTTTCTGCCATTTCCCGTTGGTGGATTTTATGACCATTTGAAATTTATAACCATAGCTTCAGATTCTCATCTAAAGTTGGTTCATCCGTGAAAGTAAATTAAATGCAATATCTTCCATTATCCGTCTTGTCTTGTAGCCGATCCCTTCAATGTCGGGTATAATTCGATCAGCCGCCCGTATGGAGCATTTGAGAACTTTAATGCTAACGGATGCCCCTTGGAATTTGTTTGGAAGTTTTCCTTCAGGCGATTGCGCTGTGTCTGACTCCAAAGGCCAGGAGGACCGCGGCGAAAAGAACGAAAAATCTCTCTATACTTTGTCATGTGAAATGTAGACCCCCAGCTGTCCCACGACTGTGGTATGAATGCACTAAGTGCTAGGCTAGGAGACTAACGCGTAACTATAAATCCACCCACCCACTGATCTTCGAGATGCGAGCTTCACAAGTTGACAAATGCCCCAAATTGCTCTAACTAACCTACACTGTCTCTCATCACACTCACAACGCAAAACATTCAAGATTGTTGGCGAGAGTACAATTACTGATACTAGACTCAGCACTGAGTAGGTGACATAATGTATTTTTTTCGTCATATTACTCCTAGGGGTTTTCATGATTCTCTCCGTTTCCCTCTGTGGGAGTAACTTTGTTGCTAATAGGGTGCAGATCCCAATCCAAAATCAGGACCAACAATCCGTACACGCGATTCTCAGCACAACAAGGGCTTCCCGCACTCTTCTCAGACTTATGGTGGGACGAAGAATAGTGGGGATTAATTTTTCTTTCACTTCGCTAGTTCAAAAGCGTAGATCTCTGCAGACGTTTATCGTTCATCTTTCATTCGTGAAAAGATCCAGCATCCCCTGAGTACATGTTTGCCAGTCTCTATTACCACTAAAGAGGATTTAACCTGCTTCATCCAAATATTCCGGGCCCCTGTTATGTCTAATTTTCCCCACAAGGAGGTTATTTGCAAAAATGTTGGTTGTTTTATCGATATATGAAAAATGGTGCAGAAGTGGGTGGCCATATCAGAACCGACGGAGCTCCACCGCCATATCGAGGAAATGTTCAGGGAGGCTAGCATATAAGGGTCTGTATATACTCTTTATTTCTATTTTCGACTCTTGCTTGCCTCACCCCGTTTTGTTCATCCCTCAAAATGCGTTTGGCAGTTTTTCTCTGGGCGGGCGTTGGCCTGTCAGCTGCTGCTTCAGCCGGAACTTCTGGCATAGCACCAGATGACTCTTCCCATCCAAATATAGAGAACATAACCTCTGCCATATCTTCATCTGTGGAAAGGCCTTCATTAGGTGGTACCGGAGTAGAACCACTGACGGATCTATTAAACAATCTAAAGAAGGAAATGTCCTCACCAGGCACTGCTCCAACAGATACCATTGAGAAAGCCTTTGATGTCATCCAAGCAAAATCCAGAGGGCAGGGCAGGAAAAATATAATCGATTCGGCGGCCAATTTAGCAGGCAGTGGCTTAGTCTCTGCCAAATCATTGGATTTTTTGAGTACCTATGCCGAATCCGATGTCGACTCACACGCCTACGAGAACGGAAAGACACCAAATATTCCTATATACCCTTCCAAGTCACCGAACGATGCGTCATACTCTTTGGATGAGATTGCACTCCGTTCCGCCATCCAGTTTCCTGACGTTTTCGAATACTGCCAAGGTGACAAAAAACCTGTTATCCTAGTTCCCGGCACGTCTGTCCCAGCGCGAGTCGGTTTCAACTCAACCCTCGCAAAACTTTTGGCAGCCACCACATACGCCGACCCTCTTTGGATTAATATCCCTAACGCCTCCCATGCCGACATTCAAAGCAATTCCGAATACGTCGCCTACGCAATCAATTACGTGTCTGCCGTCTGCCGGGGGCAGAACGTATCCGTCATCACCTGGTCACAAGGCAGCGTAAACACTCAATGGTCATTGAAATACTGGCCCTCCACCCGGGAAGTCGTCGAGGATTTTATTGCGGTTAGCCCTGACTTTGGCGGAACCATTCTCGCCGAGTTCATATGTCCTCCTCTGCAGCTTGCCCTTTTCTGCACACCGGCCTTCGCCCAACAAGCCTCTAGATCAACATTCCTTGATGTATTGCGTTCCAACGGAGGTGACTCCGCATACGTGCCCACCACCACCATATACTCAGCTTTTGATGACATTGTGCAGCCCATGAGCGGACTTCAGGCTTCTGGCCTAATGCGCGATAAGCGCAACATTGGCGTGACCAATAATGAGATGCAGAAAGTGTGCCCCGGTCGTCCTGCTGGAGGCATTTACACGCACACGACCAGCCTAATCAACCCACTTACATGGGCGTTGATCCAGGATGCTTTGCTGAATCCGGGTCCCGGGAATCCCAAACGTATTGAACATCTTGAAATGGGAGTTTGCAATAAGTTCATCCCTGATGAATTGGATATTAACGATTTCTTTGATACAGTGGGGCTCATATTTATTTTCCTGGGAGAAGCGGTGAAATATACAGAAAAGACGAATGTGGAACCGGTTATTAAAGACTATGCGAGAACTTGAGGGAATGAATAATAATAAATGACATTGGTTGTAGTAGAAAAAACACGGGAGAAATATTTAATTGATAGAAGAATCAGCTGTAAACTATGTTTTTGTACAGTAAAATGAGCCGATGGAGAAGCATGAATATTTTAAATAACGGATGATCAAATATAAGGGGGAAAGATTAAGCTTTAAGCATAGTTACATGTATTTTTAGCTCATGGTAACTTTAACCTTAATATGAGCTTAACATATTCTAGGCGAGCAAGCAGGAATAAATAATATGCAAATATAAAACACAGACTCTACCGCCTTCAAAAAAAGGTATCATAACTCCACAAAAATGGGGTCATTCTAACAGTAGATTCTCTAGACCACCGACTGAAGAAGCATTGACGAATATGGTTGTTCCCGAAGAATTTGCCATTTTCACCTGGCCAATAAACACCATTTTTAACCCAGCGAACAGGACACAGCAAGCCATCCAAACAGGAGAGGGTCATCCGCCCCAGTTATTCATAACTTCCTCGTATATGCGCCTTGTCCGGTTAAGGACAACTTCTTCTCGTCCATGTGCAACATGAATATGGCCAAATACCACAAGGGAAGGCTTAACACGAGCTATTTCAGCCCCTAGGAATGGGCATCCAGCGCGGTGGAAATCGCGTTTATCCAGATGATGGCGTGGTGGCCCATGGACTACAACGATGTCTGTATTTATTGGGATGCTATTGGTCTAGACATCCTTGTCACGGCGGTGTTGAAATGCAGGCATGCCCTATTGTGGTGTCCATGGGCTGCCATATACGGACAGAGTTCTTATTGTAGGTGGTGTGGGTCGACTTTGAAGGGATTCATCACCCTCATCAGCGGTTTGATGGAGCATGTGGTCAGAGTCTTCGTACCCACGTTCAAAATTAAGAGTAACCGATGAATTCTGCAGGTAATGAATCGTGCCCCAGTTCAGGTCACGGAGGGTACGGGAATCCCCATACCTGCGCTCGGGATATTTTCCCAGAAATTCCTCGTCCAGTAATACATAGTGATTCCCTACGACAACGACTTTATGCTGGTGTGATTGGGAAGCTAGCCAATTTGGCCGCGATTGGATTTCATCGAAGGAGTCATTTTATGTGAGATCCCCAGCATGGATTAACACATCTCCTGGCGGGACATCAGGTCGTTTGTTATGGGTATCCGATATACAGACGATTTTGAGAGCCGAAGGGGAAGGCCGGAAAGATAAAAGGGTAGATGGTTGATGTAACGGGTGTTTATGAAGTAACTTGGATGCTATTGAAGGTTGGCGCTATCCTCGTGGGCCTTTATTAAAGTTTTCTTTTCGGGAGGTTAATGGCTCGGGGAGTATGTGTATAGGTATCGACCATTCTGGACGTGCTGGTAAAGACAACGACAGCCGTTGTGGAGTTTGTGGAATAATAAAGCATCAATCGTAGGAGTTACAGTGCCACGGCATATTTATTGGCACCCCCCACCAAAAAATACACCCATCCAAGTAGTTAGCAGATATTAATTATTAAATAACTCAACAACCACTTGTCTATATACATTAAAATTAATAGAGATTATATAGAATATGAAGTACTAGTACATATTAAAAAAGAAAGTAAAAAAATCAACTATCTAGTACTTTGTCTGCCATCCTCTTGCTGCA
>JAFEJD010000394.1:0-11447 GCA_018296065.1 Blastomyces percursus
TGGGAGTGTTGGTGCGCCGCGCCAAGACGCTAGCCCCGATTGTCAATAGCGCGGTCTTGGCACCGCTTTAGGTTAGCGTTCTCGGTCTTTAGGTTGTTCCTCACCGGACTTGCCATAAAGGCAGTCCTTGCCTCGATCCTCCTAGCTAGAAGACCAAGATAACGAATGCATGCTCCAACAACAAAAACACTAAATAATCACGTGATTGATACGCTTTATCTCGATTTCTTTCTTTCTTTCTTTCTTTTTTTTTTTTTTTTTCCGTATATAGCTCTAACTTCATCCATTCATTATCGTCTTTTCGAGCCTGCTGGTAGTGGACCTCTTGTAAGGTTCAATTGCCGTTTCTCGAGTCTCTTAAGGGGTCGCTCCTCTATTCTTCTTTTTCCTTCCCTGTATTCATTCTTTTTTCTCTTTTCTGTTTGTTCCTCCGCGTTTAAATTGCTCCTTGCCTCCTCTCTCTATTGACGATTTACCACACTCCTATCCCTCTATATTTCTCGCTATCAGACAACCACTAGAATGCTTAGGAGATCGCTCAAGTCCGTCACACGGCCCACGTGTGGTTTTGTCTGTTTACCTTGTCTGGTTGAAGTTGGGTTCCGTACACATGCCGTCCGCTCGTTTCCTCGCTCTCTAACAACCGTCCCTGTGGTCTCTGAATCGACAAATCCTTCTGTGATAGCCAATATAAAATACCCCCCTATTGGCTCAATCTCGGTGAGCAGTACTTCCCAGGATACAGCTGCGGCCATTCGTGGCATATCCTTTCTTCCCATTTAACACACCAACCCTTCGCCTTCATTTTGAGCGCATCTTTTCCTCCTGGCGAAAATCGGATTTTCAAACGCTAATATCCAGTTATTATCGAAGACTCCGAGAAGCGGCAAATGTCAGAAGAAAAAGGCTACTAAGCAGAAAAGAATCGGAAGAGCGGATAATGTCAGGGAACCGGCAACTCCAAAATCTACACAGGGAGAGAGCTTAGTCCGCAGAACACCTAGCATAGCGCACAGGAAACCCATCGTTCATACACCTACTCCACATCTAAGGACAAGAACGTCGTCTAGTCAACCCAAGCATGATCAGTTTGTGAGTTTATCTGTCACTTCCGCAAGTAACAGGTCATAGGTTCAAACAGCTAACTTGAACGTAGTTTCCTCGGCATCGTGCCCGTCAGGATAGTGCGATTTTTAATACCGTTCAGGACATCCAACAATCGAGGCGTCCCAGACAGTCAGTTGGGTATCCCGCTCCACGCAGGCGGCTACGGCAGGTACAAGAGAAACCTAAAGCAACAAGTGTGGCGCACACCGGAATTTTACAGTCGACCAGTGTATCATTAACCCGTAAGTCGCTCGCCCTTGTCGTGACCTCGTCGTAACTATTTTCATAGCTAACAGATCTCTAGCTCTTAGTATGGAAGGCGCAGAGGTACCGAGACTCTCTTATGGTTTAGAGAGGGCTTTATTCAAGTAAGGAAATGTCAACTCTGTGCAGGAGATCATCCTGCTAACTGTTTAACAACAGCCCCGGTGTTTACCATCTTCAGGATCCGAGGACGCGAGTGTACAACTTTGATCCCTATCTGGGATCGATTATGCCGGTCAAGGAATTCGACTTTTCTGCGCTCAACGAATATATAACATCTTCGCGGGATGATGGGTTGCGCGAGCTGGCCGTCCGTCATGGCAAGAAATACATTGGGTCCTCTTCAAGCATGACATCTGTTTTGTCACATTTCCACTATTTGCTCTCCGCTTGGCGGCCTCTGAATACTAGTTCTATTTCGCAAGGCTTTACCGAAGTGGCAAAGAACTTCACAAAGATCTTGCGAGCACCGTCCGCTGTCTTTCTGCGCTATAAGGATGGGGTCTACGCTATCGATGCGGATAAGGAATATGAAAACGCGAACATTCTTATGAACCTGGGCAAGTCGATGGAGAAACTACTTACTATGCCCACTGAAGAATTCGAGCGATACCGGAGATCGAGTAGCAACAAAGTTACGCCTGATGCTATCGCGCCCGAAACTTACCACTACACCACTTGCGGCAACTTCTTGATGAGGGCACAGCTTGATGCCTACGACCCCCGGCTCCCAGGCACGGGCATGTTTGACTTGAAGACTCGGGCTGTTTTATCGATCCGGATGAATACAAGGCACTACGATCGTGGACTCGGATACCAAATTAAGGGTCGATTTGGGAAATTCGAGTCTTTCGAGCGCGAGTACTTTGATATGATCCGCGCAGCGTTCCTGAAATACTCCCTCCAAGTTCGTGTCGGCCGTATGGATGGCATATTCGTTGCTTTCCACAACATTGAACGCATCTTCGGCTTTCAGTATGTCAGCTTGCCTGAGATGGATCTAGCCCTTCACGGCCAAACAGATACCGCCCTTGGAGACGCGGAGTTTCAACTTAGTGTGTCCCTCTGGGACACAGTTCTAGCTAAGGCTACCGAAAAATTCCCCAACCAATCGCTGCGCTTCCATTTCGAAACGCGGGAGACACAAACACCTTGCATGTATGTTTTTGCGGAACCCGTCACAGAGGAACAAATTGAAGAGATTCAAAATCGCAACAAGGCGGAGATTGAAGCTGTTCAAAGAAAACTCTTATTCCCCGACGAACTCGAACAGAAGGGTGAAGATGCTCTAGATCAAGCAGGGACCTCCCTTCAGGCATCATCAGGAACAATAACTGAGCCCGGTGCATCTGAGCCCGAAATCGCAGTTTCTAACGGTGAAGCCGCAACCGACATCAGCGATGAACCTTCCGAGGATTTCGCCAACAAACCATTATTTGCCATGGGCATCACCATCAACAACAAGGTAAATGGCAGATCTGTCGAGCGACCACAGCTTTTCACTGCCAGAGACAAGTGGGATGTAGAGTACACATTCACTACTTTCAACAACCCGGAACGCGCGTGGGCAATTTACTCGGCTTGCCAGAGAAGGCGGGAACTTAGCCTTGACGTCGCCGATGACGAAACCATCGAGGATAACGCTTTTCAGATCCAGTTGCAGAAGATTAGCCAAGAAGGCAGAGCGTGGCGCAGGCGTCAAGATAGAATAGAGCAGGAGACCGGCACTATTGTTCTGCAATAGACCGAAGTGGATATGGCAGTCGCCTTCCATCGCTTGGTCTTCGGGAGCTGAGGAAATATATATCAAAGATATCTTAAAAAGGGTTCTGGGTAATGATACTTCATGTTCTGGCGTTTTCATATCCCATATTTTTATTCTTCTGCAGCCTTACCCCTTGATATATGGCACATGTTTATATTATCCCTTTCCTTCATTTTACCTGACACCCTTCCATTTTAGAGCACAGCGCTACACTACACTGTACTATATGCATGAATTCCCTCTATATGTTTCCTGACTTGCAACCCAATCTGTTCTGATAAGCATATCATATGACTTTAATATCGCGCTTTCCTCCTCGGCTTGGCTTTCTTCGTTTTCTACCTCTCTACCACTTTTGGTTCTTTCTTGTCGCATGTGAGTTAATTCGCTTTTTGGCGTTCGTGGTGCTTCTACGTATATATTTTTATCCATTTTTTTGCTCCTGTTTATAGAATAATGTTGCTTTTTTTCACGTTTTCTCTGAATTTCCGGCATCGTCAAGTATGAAATAGATTTCTTGTGTTTGTCCTACTTTGTTGCTTTTGTGGAACGACTTTCAAGACACGGAAAGAAAAAGCTTGAAGGAAGCTCCTGTTTCGGTTGCTGCAGGCGCATCTAAGACCCGACTGGGCACAATGTCCTGTGAAACGGTCCAGATATTTGAACCAGAATGCACAATGCCAGGTTTAGAAGGGCCAGAAATCTGCGAACTTTGGAAGGGCTCCAGGATTTCACGTACGCTGAATGTTTAGATATTATTCCCCCTAGCCCACGTTCAATTTTCTACCGCGTCTCCTAACTTAGGCATAGACATCCCGGCGGCTCTGATGTTTATCCTAGATGGGGAAGCAAAACTAATAGAAATGGCTGCTTCTACAATTGGCTGCTTCCGCCCTTGTGTCGATGCCACTGTCAGGGCTCTCAACGGCAAGCATCACAGTTATCAGGGCCCAATCCAGGATTCTAGATCTTGCATTAACAAACATATGCTTAGCTGTAAGCCGTTGGGTCCGCCCGCCATGCAGCCGGTGGTCTATCGGTTGTTTCAATCGTGTCGGATGTGTTCCACCACATATCGATATATATTCTGTTACCAGGCCACCAGGGCAGTTTAGCTCTGGCTAAAATAATTACGATAGATCCTAGAAAAAGGATTGATTGGCCCTGAACCGTTTGCATGACTTGATGCTATTTTGATGCCTGGATACGATTCCTCGGCGCGCCTTGCAAGCATAGACATACAGAGTAGCTGCGCGAATGCTGCGTATTAGCATGACCAACGAACAGGTGGATTTAATTTATGATGAAACTGGTACAGGCGTTAACTAGCTAGTATATGAGGAAGGAAAGGGTTGATAAATCAGTTTGGGATAGATGGGTACCGTACCCTTTTGAAAATCGCTGTGATTCCCAAAGAGGGCTTGTTTCTTATCGACTGGGGGGGAGCAAATATTACAAATATCTAACTAATAACTACTCCAGAAAACACGGCTGCATACACTTGGGAACTCCTAATCTTACTCATTTCTCGTCTCTCCAATGTTGTTCTTGTTCTTCCTCCATATGAAAAACAGCGCAGAAAAGGAGAAATTTCGGCAGGTGATCTGCCGAACCAGGGACCTGTTTAAACCCCAATGGCAAAATAATGTTGAGCAACAACGGCCGCTTGGGAAAGATAAATCAATGGCATAATTATCAGATATCACAGACGCTTTCGAAAGCGTACTGTGCTCTCTTATGTTATCTTCCGATTAATTACGAGCTTGACAAAAGTTCTTGAACTTCTTCCGTTGCCAATAATGCTCTCTCTCATTGCTTCGAATTTACTTTAGTATTCCTGGACCTCTGGGTTGGAAGCATATCAAAATCCACATCTTTTGTTGTTTTTATTTAATTGGCCAATTCGGTGCCTTAGATGGAATACTAGCGGCAAGCCAACTCGAACCAACTCGCTTACGCTGCGCATGATTTCGTCATAAAAAGCTAAGTTGCAGCTCCACCGGGAGGCTGAGAATCCGACGAAGCCTTCAGTACTATCATACTATGTAGTCCACCAAAGTGACCCAAAGCGACCAAGTGAACCCAACCTTCCCCTAACGCGACGAGGAGGAAGCCACAGGGGAGCTTGTGTGGCGAACCGCCAAAATCAACTTTTACCTGATTGGTTCGCAAACTGTGCCGTTCTCGACCACTCCGTCAATGCGGGGCTTTGCCATTGGATGGAGCTTGCTCCTCCCAAGATCAATCTCGATGGCGACAGAGCTCTAGATCGACAGGTTATCGTGCACTCGTTGGTGATGATGACGTGCCGAGCAGCGATGCACGCCGCCTAAGGCCAGCATGCATCGCATTTTTCCCTGTTCTAGACTTTTGAAGTCTTGGTTTAACCCCACATTGGCCTCGGTTTTCAGCTCTGAATATTTAGCACATTCATGCGCCACGTTTTTTGATATCTGTCGCCCATCGTAATTTCGAACACAGTGTGTTTTTGAAGGCTGTTTTAGTGTGTAAGGAGTGCAATTTGTCTCCGGCAGAATCTGCAAGTCAATAATGACAAGGCACCTGTGTTGAGAAGATTTTTGCTCAAGTCACTTCATGCATGGAGCTCCAAGGTGCTTCGCGTGCATCGCGTCCTTGATATTTATTTGGCATTTTAACGTAACGCCCACGATGCACTCAACTGATGGTTGGTTGGCAATAATAAATTTCAAACAGCTCATGGCATTGTTTACATAGTTACACTGCGCAGTCCATTTGTCATCATAATCATAGTCAACTTGGACATGCAGCTTGATGACATGATTAATTATCCTTCTGTTTCCAAGTTCTGTTGGTGTAAACATTCGGGTCACTGTATCAAGCAAAAATACGGAGACATATTGCCGGATGGCAGATGGAGCGGAAATGCATAGCCCATTTTCCTTTCCCGTGATGATGCGAACGAGTTCAATTGAAGATGGAGAACGTAGCATTGAGGATTATGCTGATATTGCATGAAGGCCAGCATCAAAACTATGAGGACCATGGCTCGCCGCCGGACAAGACTGGATCATTCTCAAGTTCAGGGGTTAAGGACCCGCCATCACGTCACGATGACTATGCAGCGGGACGGCCCAAAGACGCTTCTCCACATTTCAAGGTCCAAAGAGGGCTTGATTTAATATTGTTTGGCCGGAGAGCTGTTGTCGACGATGTGGAACCATAACGGAGGGGAGTTGGGGAGTGAGAGAAGTCCATCTCGGAAACCAACCACAGACAAACAAAACTTGTTTATCAGTCTCTCTCTCTCTCTCCCCGTAATGCCAATCATACCTGCAGGGCGTGTCAGCGAAGAGAAGATAAATATATCTGTAGAGTGCTGCTGTACGGTCTCTGGATGTTTGGGGAGGAGGTTGTTTTGATATTTCTGCGAGTACTACGGTACCGTTGTCAGAGCCAGATTTGGGTTTGTGGTTCCCAGCACCTTTGTTCGGAGGGTTGTTCGCTATCAATCAATGGAGTAGCAATCAATCACTGATCTGCGAAGTACAACTGTACTAGCATATGCTGGAATTCCACGTTTGCCGGTAGTTTATGGCCATGTGTTGGTTAATGAGGATGAGCAGGAAGACATAAGTATTATTATGGTAAAGATGTATCGTAATGAGAGCGTGTATTGATACCGTATTCAGCACCCTACCTTCTGCTTAGTTATAACATCATCCTGCTCGAATCCAAGACATTTTCCTTCCAACCTCGACTTCACCCCTCTCGCCGACAACTCACCCGCCTGCATTTCTCCTCTTCTTGCTTCTCCTTCTTCTCCTCATCTTCCATCTGCCGTTGTTGGGGTCAATGAATCATTTCTAGACTGCCGCTTGCTGTACACTGACACGACATCCCGCAGCCACCTCATCCATCTGACGACTGCGTAAGAATCCACCGCCCTCATTTCAACGGTGTTACTGGGCGCCATCGATCAGTGACAGGTCGCTCCTTTCGGCATGGCATTTCAGCCAGCCAGCTTGCTGCTGATCGGCTGATCTGGATGAGCTAGTAGTAATAGCGCCGTTCGATAATACGTTCTCCGGACGATAGTGTATCCAGAAGGCTGAGCGGCTTGGAAGCACAAGCAAGCTCTACTTGGTTTCTGCTCTATCAATTTCTGTATCCTCTATCGGTCGGCTCCAATCGCTGATTCCCTTGAGTTTCACTTGTGCTCTTCTTTCCGCCCAATCTGGATCTCCACGAGCTCCCGTTATCGGGGCTTTCCTCTTGGTTGGGACTACTCTTTCTGCACTCGCTGCCACGATGGCGGAGATATCTGAAAATAATAAGGCCCAGCGGAGGAAGAGCTTAAGTTTCTTTAGCCGGACTGGGTTACTGGGTTCTGGCTTTGCTGGTCCAGCCAAAACCCCGCGCGGACACGATCGATCTGTTTCCGATGGCTCGTATGAGACAGCACACCGCTCAGATTTGCGGCCGCTAAAGACGCAGCAGAGGTTGCGGAAGAACAGCGCGCGACCCTACAGTAGCGGCTCCCTGTTTGTCACGGTAAATTGCACCACGTCCCTGTTTGCCAAATCATAATCATTTCTGCTTCACTCCCTTAAAAAACAAAATATTTTGCATGCTATTTCCAACCATATATGGCAGTACATACTCTCGATGCTTCCCAGAATGGCCAAATCGTTCCACCAATTATGGTTTTGGGTTCCCTAGTTTTTTCTCTCAGTACCTAATTTCTCTCGCGGCTTCATACAGGAAAACTTCGCCTTCCAGTCCACAGATGAGTTCACCAATACGCGGTCGAAATCCTCTCAAAAATCCATGCGAAAATCCGTGTTTGGGTCCTTGCGCTCGCTGGGCTCAATCGATGATGACCAGCGCTCGACAAGAGCCCGTTCCAAAGCGTCCTCGGGCGACGAAGAAGACCTCGCTACAAGCCTGGCCACCCTGAAATCCCTCCTGGGCAACCAAGTTCTACACCATGGCGAAGTCCAAACAACAGGCGGCATGTGGCGGAAGAAGAGTCAGTACCTGGTACTAACGGATACGCATTTGGTACGGTTCAAGAGCCAGTCAAAGGCGGCAGAGATTTTCCCCTCAATCCCGGCTTCGTGGGGTCGAAATTCTCTGGCTTCAACGTCCACGAATAGGCATTCAATGGTTTCAATTGCGTCCTTTCAAGACTCACAGCTGGCGACCTATTCGGATCTTGCGTCGGGAATACCATTGAGCTCTATAGTCGCTGTCTACAAGCTTGATGATGGACGACCTTACTTTTCAATTGAGGTCTGTCATATGGATGAACGATCCCCCAAGCCATCGTCATTGCAGCTGCAGCTTAATGACCCGGAGGAATCTGGACTATGGCTAGCGGGTATCCGTGCAGCGGCAGAGCAAGCCCGAGCTATAGACCCGCCGATGTTTGACCAAAAGTCTGTGGAATACGTTGCGAGAGCTCTCGAATTTGAACGAGACTACGATCCAGATTGTTTCCGAATGTACAGGGTCGTGCAACGCGTGTCGACCAAGTCTAGTAGTAGATCGTCAAATGACGATCTCGCGAAGCTTACTTCGAATGTGTGTTATCTGGCTATCGGCGTCCATAAAATCCATTTAATACCTCTGCCAAAGTCATCCAATCGAGGCTCCGTCGCCTCCCTAACCGAGTTGGATATGAACATGTCATTTGGATTGATGACATTGGCGTCCCTATCGATGCAACGAGGCGACGATGCCTTCCAGCTAGTATTCCGGTAATTTTATGTTTATTTTCTCATATATACTTTTTCCCCCTCCTTTCTTTTGGGCGGTGTTGTTCCAGGATTTTAAACTACCCTTCTTTTGTAGCGCTTGCTAACGTTCTCCTAGTGCCCCACTCCGTCATCCTTTCGGCTTGCATCTTTCGTCATCGTTCTCGAGTGAGATCGCTGTTCTGATACGGCAGAGAACGGAATGGCTTAGGCCCGAATGGCTGCAACAACCTTTTGCCTTCAACGTTCCTCAACATGTTGAAGATCAAGTCGCTCCATTAATGTACGTGGATCAAGACCATGGTGGGTTCGACCGAACTCTTACTGCTTATTGCGCCGCCTATGATATCGACACCTCAAACATACGTTATACAATCGACTACGCCTGTGATGATGCTCCATGCTTCCGTTTACTACAGCCCGCAAACGGCAAGGATCGCCGCAAGTACTCCGCCTTAGAACTTCTTGCTGTTATGCGCTCGCTACGATATAATGAGTCCTTCGTTACTATCTCTTTCATGGATATCAATTTAGACGTTCTTCATAGTATACGCGACCCCTGTGGAATTGATATAGATGCTGCAACAACCCGTTCCAACCTTGCTATTCGACTACCTGGCCAAGAGAATATGTCTATCTTGTCTCAGGAAATTCGCGCACTATCTCTGAAGAATAAACGCCTCCGAAAGCTAGATTTCTCGTTTTGTCTAACTAGGCAACCTTCCTCGAGCAGGGGGGTGCTCGATCCAGGTTGTGGAATTCCCGAGGCAATATTCCCCCTTTGCCGACGCCAGTTAACGAACGTAGATTGGGTCGTATTAAATGGAATCAAACTAGGCGACTCAGACCTAGACTATCTGGTTGATGCTGCGTCACAGAAATCATCCCACCTTCGCGCCCTTGAGATCAGCCATTGCGGCCTATCAATTCATGATTTAGACCTCATTCTTTCTACAATCACTGCTCAGGAGAACACTCTGGAGTCTATTGATATCTCCGGTGTTCAAGGTAGATTAAGCTCCGAACTATTTCAGCAGCAAATAGGCTATTTTGCCCACATCCGAAAGATAAACCTGACGCACATTTCAAGGACAACCGGGCCAGAACCTCTGATTGCTCCAGAAACACTATTAAATTGGCGACTCGAAGAGTTGTCCCTGAGTCACACAGCGGTTAATGAACAAACTGTGGATTCGATCGCAGCATACCTGGCAAGCTCCAAATCAAGTACACTTCGAAATTTAAAACTCGATCAATGTGGCCTTACTGGAAAAGACGTTGCTGTGTTTCTCCATTCCATGACCAATGATTCAGGGAAACCACGAAACATCCATCTCCATGTCAGTGAGAATCGCCTTCATTTGGACTATTCCCTCCTCGTTACCGCGATTGCGAACAATAAGACTCCAACTCATCTTACTATGAGAATGATGGAATTCCAAAAAGAAGACCACTTCCGGCAATTGGTTGATGCTGTAAGGAAAAACACAACATTAAAGTATCTCGATATATCGAAAGCATCTCTACCATACGATGCTGGCCCGGAAACGTGCAAGGCTCTCCAATTAATGTTTGAGGAAAATACTACAATCGAGGAACTAGATATCAGCGGTGAATATGCCCACTTAGACGTTGCTAGGTTTGGTATTGGTTTAAATCTTGCCTTGACTGGGCTAAAAAGGAACACTTCGCTGAGGGTACTGAAGATTGAACATCAAAGACTGGGGCTTCAAGGGGCCAATACACTTGCTTCTGTGTTAGAAGAAAACCGAACCCTCTTTGAAGTTTACTGTGATAATAATGAAATTAATCTCCAGTCATTTACCGTACTGGTTAATGGCCTACAGAAAAACAAGAAGCTTCTGCATCTTCCCGCAATGGCACGGGACAGAGAGCAATGTCTAGAACGAGTTCGCCGTGAAATTGAATCAGTGAGCCAGAACGTTTCAAACTCCGGCGGGTCTAAAGCAACTACTATCCGCAAAACTCTCCAGGCGGCTGTGTCTGGGGGTGTTACAGGCTCGGGTAACAAGTTGGCAAAAGCAGCACCGACATCTCTACAACAGGGGTGTCCTCATACTGCCACATTCTCCTCACCGTTAGCCTCATCCGCGCCTGTTTTAGCTAGCTCAACTACCCCACCTCACTTCATCCGGCATGACGTGCAAGCTGTGCTTCAATCGCTAAGCCAGAAATGGGATACTGAAGTACAACGCCTCCAACGGTATCTAGTCCGAAACTACAATCTGGCCCATGGTCTTATCGATGAATACAGTAACGGCATCGATGATGATGCGATGAGCGATGGTCGGCCGACTACGGCAGCCAGCCTTGGTACTTTCCTCAACCAGCTCTCGTTTGATGAGACCAATCCAACCCGTAGTGAAGAACCATCATCTTATGGAACCCGAACTGCAGAGCAAAATTGCGAGCTTGAAAACGATGACGACAAGCTTACCATACAAAGCATCAAGACTGACAAGCAATCATCCACACCCGATCCTTCTCATGCCCGCTCTTCCCGCCCTCCCCTCCTCAAATACCACACATCTGGCGGTCTACAAACATCTTCT
>JAFEJD010003945.1:0-30233 GCA_018296065.1 Blastomyces percursus
CCAGGGCAGCGGGCAGCAGGTATGTATAATTTTCATTAACTCTAGCCGTACGGAGCCTGTGCTGTGTACGGTACGACACCTAGGCAAGGCTTGCACCTCTACGTGGTGCCTAGGACTAGTAGCCTGTATGATGATGAATTCTTTAACGCCTGGAGGCACGTCCGCGGCTGACTAATCAATACCTCCCCGGCCACAAAACCTAGGGGTATCAGGCGTGCCAGCGCGGTAGCTAGTCTACCACCTGACGGAGTCTAGTCGGCCGAAGCCCTCGTGTATTAATTTTCCGTTTTCCTGCCATAGAACTGCTGTACTAACAAATATCATCTGCACTCTCTTTTCGCTTTTCTTTTGAACCATTAAGTTGATATTTCATTTAATCTATATAATAATAACATGAACATTAAGAAAGCGAAAAGAAAAGACAAACTAAACATATGAAAACAACACACAGGGATTATGTAATACGATTACAATACAATATTCAATGTGAGGGAGACAGAAGGGGAAGTAAGCATCAAAAATGTGGGTGTGTGGGTAGGTAGGCAGTATGAGGGCTTAAGCAGTATGGATACTCAATAAAACAAATAGAATAATCCCCGTTCGGGTACTAACCCAAAAGCAACAGGGAGGGAGGAGAAAATAATGACGAGAATTAAAAGACATAAGGGAAGCATCCGGATAGCGCAATGATAGAGGGGTAGATGGAGGATATTGCTACGATATACTGAGAGGCAAGAGAGTAGAAAACAGCTCAATCGCACGTAGGACTGCTGCGCGCTGGAACTAGGAAGGCGGAAGAAAGAGTAAGCAGATGTCAACTGGGAAGGACTATTGCGCCTTCTTCGCCGACCTGGCAATCTTCTTCTCTCTCCACCTCTTCACAGCCTCGGGCGTATACTCCGTGTCAAGGCAGTAATCCCACCAGCGGAAGCTGCTCGAAAAGTTGCCAATGAACTTCTCATGGTGGACGTCATGATGATCCGCGCCAGCCCAGATGGGCAGGAAATGATGCAGACTCCAGGGGAACTCGTAGCCGCTATGCGCATCGATGGCCTGGAACAGACGCAGGACGATCCAGACGTACATGGTGATGATGTGAAGGTCGCCAGTGATGGCGCACCAGAGGATGGGCGAGCTAACACTGCCGATACCGAGGATCATGACTTCGATGGGTGAGGCGTACTCAGCGGCAAGGCCAAAGGGAGCAGAGTATTGGTGGTGAATCTTGTGGATGCCGCGGTACAGAGGCCCCCAGTGCAGGGCGCGGTGCGACCAGTAGTGCCAGGCATCTTCAAGGACGAAGAAGATTGCAATTTGGTAGGCCATGGTCCACAGGGAGGGGAAGGGGGCGCTGGTTTCGAGACCGAAGTACTGAGCCATGGGGTGGAAGAACCTACAGGGTAAGTGTAAGTAAAAAGGTACATGTATATAAATAATTTGCTTGGTTTCAGTCGGTTTGAGGGACATACCAGATTTGTGGGAGTTCAACGGTGAAATGACTGAGGAGGACGAGTTTGGCGCAATCCCATTGTTCCTTCAGAGTCGGGATTTTGTCCTGATAGGAGTGAAATTATCCGTGTTAGCGCAAAAACGCAATGGTATACGGGGAGAGAATAGATGTGCGTGCTTGGTTACTAAACATACCCTTTGGATCTTATATTTGTGGAAGTAAGGTATTTGGTCCATGATGATATAGGGCAGGGCGCGTCCAAAGTAGACAATTTCGTGCATAGCAAAGGACAGGATGCCCGTGGCGAGGACATCGTTTTGCATGTAGGCATACCAGGCAGCCCACATTCGCTCTGCGAAATTAAGGTGAACATTGTACTTTGAGATTTCATCGAATTGACCCCAGTAGGTCTCCTGGGGAGGAGAAAGGAGGGTGGAATTCCTGTGAAAAGAAAGGAGAGAGATTAGCATATTTGGCTAGCCAGGGGGCTTCCAGGGCAGCGCAATCGATGGAATGAAAACACTCACATTTTGAAGTCGTGGCCAGTATTTAAAATGGTGTTTGCTAGACACGAAATATCCCAGGGAAGGAGGGATGTTTCCTATTATATGTCCAGCAATTGTTGTTATTGAAGTCGTTGGCTGGATGAAGAAGATGGAAGAAATATAATTTTTGGGATCCCGGGATGGAGTGACTGCTGACTAACACCTGCCAAGCTTGAATCGTCACGTAAGCAAACCGCTCTTGCGCAGCGATTTTACCGGAGTTAACCAATGAGATCGCAATATCGACAATCCCGTGACGGTATTCCTCCGTAATTACCAGTTCGGCACTCTGGCATATCCTGGGCCGGGACAGACCCCTGATTAACCGGAAACAGACTAGCGGCTCCTCTCTGTTGCTTAGTCAGACACCGTACGATGGTCTTATCATCGCATCCGAACCAGTTCCGAAACAGGCAGATACACAAGGCCGGAGGTTGTACGCCTGTATACAGAAAACATATCCACACAACCAGACTGGAGGAAAAGCGCAGACCACGAATCACCTTGCAATCAGGCCATGGAGATATTCACGATCATACGGTTGGTGTTGGGACGGACAGACGGACTACACAGCGGGTTTATGGTTTCATCTACGTGAGATCGGATCAGCAGGCTATGCAGAGTATGACATGTTGTTCAGACATTCCCAAGAAACAAGAATCGGTCCAATTATCCCCTCAGATAGATATCGTGCGAACAAAAACATACCTGGCTGTGGCTAATCACTCTCCAGCAAGGCGTTCGTTCCTCCAAGCGGTGTTCCTCCGCAGTGCCCTCTATCTTCAAGAGCTCTTGGTGAAAGCGGGAATTCCCAGGGTTTGGAGCTTCCTGCCCAATGTAGCTAGTTTGTCCCGTTTGCATCGCCATCCAACTCTTCCTTGTTTTTTTATTTCTGTTCTCAATCTCTTCCACCAGACAGAAACATCTGTATGTATTCAGGACTTAAAACTCAATTTTTCACTCTATGTACTATACTATTATTGAATGGCACCCCGATGCTGTTATACTCCTAGCCAGATGAACTTCAAATAGAACATCAAGCACGAACATGTCAATAATATCCGAGTAAGTCCTCCCCGCTGACGTAGTTAATCCTCCGCTCCTCCCCCTATACGGATTAAAGAAAACGGGACTGGAAGGTTACTCTACACTAAACTACACTAACCCCCCCGTTGCTCCGCTTGTATTCGTTCTAATACCTACCTAAATCCCAGGCAAGTTCGACGGCTAGATGCACAGATCGACAGGATCCAATTGCACATCTCCGAATCCGCCCAGAAGTCAGCCGCCGCCGCCGCCGAAAAGCCATCGGACGTGCACGATAAAGCTTCAGCGGCAACCCAGCAGACCATAACCGCGCTGACTTCAATTGCAAGAGCGCTCTCTACGGGCTCCCCGTCACGGCCCCTCCTGCCTCGATCCCATCTCCTGCAGCTTCTGCACCAATCAGTAGCACCCTCACTCCAAACCACTGCTGCTGGGCTGGAAGATGGCTGCATTACAGATCTCGAATGGATCATCGCCGCAAAGACCACCGTGCAGACTCTGGGGCTGGTAATGGGCGCGCTGCTACAAGATAGTATGCCGCTGAATGATGGCATTTGGTACTGGGATGAAGTCCTGAGCTCCCATTTCTATACCGGACTATATACCATGCAGATGCTACCGGTTAGGCTCTGGCATCAGGTGCAGGATGTCTTCCACACGTTCCGGCGGCGTCGGTTGCAGGCGCTGGATACGGGCTTGGGCGTTTCATCTGGGCCTTTGTCCGGCCGCTGGAGGAATTTTTATACCCTTGTTCATCAGAGCATCAAGGAGCGGTCCCCGGTGCAGGCACAGATGATGAGGATTTTGTCGCCGTTTGCGTTGTCACGCTCGCAGGTTCGATCGAAGCGGAAGCATTTGAAGAAGATTCGGGAGATTAACGCATGTGCTATTGGACTCCTTGTGGAGGAAGGCCTTATCTTTGAGATAGAGGATGAAGAAGATTCTGGGTACGCCAGTAATGGCTATGTGGAGAATGTCGGAGATTGGAAAGATGTCGTTCGGCGGACTGCCGTTCTTCTGCGTGTCGTCCTGGAAAACGTTGGCGGAGGTGATGGCAAGGTTGCCGTGTTTGAAGACACTGTGTTTGCGGGTGTTGAGCATCGGGTCCCGGCAGTAGAACATCCATCGCACATTTTCCAACAACTCATACATGTTCTGGAGGAATCTCTGCCCAGCCAACGGACATCTACTGAGGTTCTGATCAAAAAATATGGCTATCCCTCTAAGATCATTCGCTACTGGATACCTGCGTCGGCTCTGTGTTTTTCCCTCGGAACAATCCTAAATACCTTAACAAATAAACGCGCTGAAATATGGACCTGGATCTCCGAACTTGGTTCTACAATGGTTGATTTCTGGGCGAATTGGGTCATAGACCCCTTAAGGCGACTCATCGGGACAATACGGCACGACGAGACGAGTGAAGTCGCCATAATGAGCAAAGGCAGTCTAGAAGCGGATCGAGCCAGCCTCGAGAGGATGGTCGTCGACTTCGCCAAGGACGTCTCGGATCATAAATCATGGTCTCAGTCAGATATCGATCTGCTCCGCTCCAAAGTTAAAGAAGGGGATCTAACACCCGTCCTAAAAGCATACGAGCGAGATCTACGAAAACCGTTCGTTGGAACAGTGCGTGGTGATTTGATTCGTGCGCTGCTGATACAGATTCAGAAAACCAAAGTGGACGTTGAGATTGCAATCGGCGGCATTGACGCACTGTTGAAGAGCCAGGAATTGGTTTTTGGGTAACTACTTCGCACCATTCTTCGGCTTCATTATCACCTAGAAAATCGCTCACTCATTTTTCCCCAGGTTTGTCGGCCTCACGCCGGGAATCCTCGTCTCCTATGCCGCACTCCGATGGGTAAGTGGGGCATTCGGAAACAGGGCAGGCCTCCGACGGGGGAAGAAACAAGAAGAAATGACTCGCGCACTTAGGTATGTTCCATCTACCGCATTCTAGCCACTTCCCAAACATATATATGCATCAAAAACATTCACCGTATGTACTCTACAACCAGCGCCGTCGATCGCGTTCTGACCGCCTCTTGCACAACCCACGACGGCATCCTCTCCTATAAGGACCACGGCCTACTGATCTGCGAAACCGATATCCTCACGCAAAGAGCTCAGAATCTTCTGCCCGGGGCTACATATCATGAGTTTAGGGAGGATATTCATGAGCTCTTGAATGTGCGTGTTGGTGTTGCGCGGCAATTGCGGATCTTGGAGCGGGTGCGGTGGGCCTATGCGAAGTGGACCCGCTGAGTGGGTTCAAGGAATCAATGAGGGTTTGGGAGCTATGAAGATATGATGCTATGAATATTTTTCGCGGTAGCTATACACTTGATGACCAGACCCGCCGGCTTGCGGTTGCACCGGTTTGCAAATTGAGATTTCAACTACCCTGAGTTACCCCGCCTCAGATGACTGACTACATTTTGTCTATCCTATTTGCATATAGTTTTACAAGGGGAGCTGGTTTAGTTCGCCGAGCAATGAATCCCGGCAAGCACTTAATTTTGAGGAAGAAAATATGGTGCTAGATAACTGGATCCTTTGGTCTACAGTTTCGCCAAAAAAAAAAAATAAAAATAAAATTAAAAATAAAAATAAAAATAAAAATTGAACAGGAGAATGAGCCGCCTGTGTGTAATTGGCCCTAACATTCCATGCTTGCTACGAAGTGCCTAATGTCGGGAAACGAAGCGGGCTGCAGGCGGGCAAGCAAATGTTATGCTTCAAAATCTCAAAATTTCAGCTCCAACATCAAATATTTCCCCTAAATTTCTAGTGTTACCAAGATGGTTTCGATAAGTCGATTCGTACCGTCACTCACAGCTCCAACCGTTGATACAACGGTAGCTTTCGCGAACTCGAATTTTGGATTTCAGCCTGGTTAAAGTAGCTAATACCTACGCCTTGCTTATATTTACCCAATGCGCTCTTCCCTCGTTTTTTCCTCCAACGCTAACATCTCGAAAAAGCTGGAAGCTCCAAAGGAGTTCCTTGGCTTGGGAAGCTCCCTGTCCCGCCATCGTCGAGAATCCGCCGAGATTGGGCCTACGCATATCACCGCGAGGAAGCTTGGTGCTCTATTTGCACAAGTTGTTCCTTCCACCCCGAAGTTAGAGGAGGCATATGGGAAACGAGTATCCGAAATTGCGGGTTCGTCTGATATTAACTCGTAAGGCCTGCGAAGTGACGGTATTTTCGTAGATTATATTGGAGTATATGGGATATCTATATGGGCCGTCGCCACGTCTGGGAATCCTGCCCATTTGTTAGTATGTATGCTGTTGGTCATGACCCCTTTTTAATATCTTTTTAGGGTTATTGTTTAGAAATTTGCCTTTTGTTAAAAAAGAACGATGATCATCACCGCGCCCGAGTATGGTCTGCGCCAGAAGCAATTTCGATCTGGTCAGAATTAGTTGCCGAACGCAAGAGGGCGCTCGAGACGGTGAACCACGCCGAGCCACTGCGATCTTTTGTCGTCTCACGTTCAAATATCGCGGGAACAGCTTGCAGAATGGGATAATAGTGCGCGCGCATGGTTGCGGCGTGCCGACCAAGCCAAGAAAGATTGCGCAAACACAAGTGAAATTAATTCTCGATAATATAACCAACCGTCTGTGTTAACGCAAAACCTACCACCTATGCGAGCACAATCGATGCCTGGAGATCTGCTTTGGTGGGAATGGAGCGTCTGGTGAAGGGGGAATCTCAAAATGCCAATGATGGAGGACTCCTACTCGCTCTCTCTAGTTGGCATTTGTATCCTGATATTGCTGTAAGTTGCGTTAATCGAAAGCCCAAAGTTGTATCCTTTGCCGTACTGCTTTCTTATGCTCTTCTTTCCCTTGCTCGCCCGCTTGCCTTGGACGCCAAACAATTGGGTGCTAATCGACATAAGGCTTTTGGCGACAATTCGTCTCCCAACACGATAGCATTTTCCCCAAGGGTGTCATTCTTACCATCGGGCTAGAAAGTTTCCCGGTGTAAGGAAAACGAGGTGTCTACTGGTCCTTACCATTAGCTCACATGAAGTATGTTCTTTCCTCAACGCAGTTTCGATTCTTGCATCATGCCAATATTTTAACAGACCGCCATCTCGCAGATATTATGGCGATCCAGTGCAAGCTCATGCAACCCTTAGTGAAGCTGCAACGCGTGTGACTATCGACGAGTTCGGCGTCCTCGTCCTAAGCACGATAATTACAGGGTGGGGCGCCAGTGGACGTAATTCCGTGGAAGCAGCGTCATAAGGCTGTTCAAGGCCAGCGGTACCCGAAATGGCTGGATATCGTTGCAGCGGCAGCTTGTATGTCGCGGAGGAGGGGTTCGAGTTTTTTATGCGATCTAATTCTCATCCCCAGCCTCTCTTTTCTCTTATGCAGTTCGAAGTCTTCCTGCCGCTACTCATGGACGATGAAGATAGGATTGATATTCTAAGGGAATATGCTCCCACTTTCTTCCCGGAGGCTCGAGCAGATGAGGTCATAATTAGGTACCGATTCAAAGGTCTTCTCAATCAACAACAACAAGAAGAAGAAGAAAAAGAAGGAGAGGGGGAAGAGGGGAAGAAGGCTAAACTATGTGAACCGCTGGCCGGCTGTGAGACATCCGAAAAAAGTCCCAACAATAACCGTTTCAAGTAGTTCGCCTGGCAAAGTAAAACCGAAACCGTTATTTCTCACTACGCTACAGCGTTGCCTTTCACCATAAAATGCGGGTAGGCAACTCAGGAAACCCACCATCGCTGGGTCGATGAGAGGTTGTAGGGGAATATATTCTCCGACTCTCGTGTTAATACCATGGAATCTCAATTCAACAAATCCAAAGTCATAACTTTACTCGACATGTCAGACTTTCAATGGCAAGTACAATCAGGCGGATTTAGCTATGCTCTTCATGAGCGTCAACAAGAGACAGCGGGTTGGCCAGAATCTTCAGAGAAGACATCTCCGGGCGATAATGGGAATGATTTGGCAACCAAGACGCTCACCTACCATCATTTCGTTGGCGATCCCAACTCAGCCTCTCTTTTTGTCATTTCTGACATTTAAGAAGCGTACAAGCAGGCATCAAGCGCCCCTTTATGGGCCCGGAAACCTAATTTGCCCAAGAAACCTCTCCGGTTCGATGACATTAGACGGGTCCTTGAACGAGGGAGAGTGGACCGCAAAAAGCTTGCGCAACAGCTTTATCCCGGCAAAAACAATTACCAACTTGACTCGGCAAAGAGCCAGAGCGCTAAGAATTTATGGTGACTATTTTACTTCGTTGAATGCAGTCGCGGAAGTTCACAAAGTATACAAAGCGCTTGGTAAAGGAGCAACTATCGATCCCAATGTTATTTCGCAGAAATTATATGATGTGCACTGGATTAAAACCATGAGTGTTTGGAACAGTGTGCATACGTCACGGGAATATGAATTTGCATGTATTTCTTGTTTTGACACAGGAACAGTCAATCTTCCGCCATCCAAATTTGAAAATGTTATAGCTTTATCGTCAGGAGACTCCTTATACATCAGTTCTCCGCTCCTTTGTGATCCTTCCGACAAGGTGACGGCCAGCAACATCGAGCATATGATTGGGAATGTCGGAAAGCATGGGCTCCTCCTCCTTGTTCCCCCTGTCCCCCAAGTCATGACACCGGAACTCGACAATTGGAGATCCATTGATCATCCTTTATATGAAGGCCAGCTTGAGGATACCTTCAGAGGAACAAGTCTCCACCTCTCTTTCACGGACTGGTCTGCCCCTATCGACCTGGGCCGAGGCCACCGGGACGCCGAGGCCTACGTTGCCAATCTCGATGTCCTCGACTGCCTCAAAAACGGCTATGGGCAATTCGATCATAAGTTCTTCTTCAAATAGGCTTATGCCCATACGCCTTCCTCCACGGCGGCTACTGCTACCCAAAATGCAACGATTGGAGACTTTGTGGACAAGGAGATCTCCTGCATTACAAATTGGGATGAGTTCCTCGAGCGACCTGACACACCATCAGTGGCGATGACGCACAAAAATTGGCTGGCTAGGCTATCGATCGCGGTTCTTGCAAGCAGGCGAGGTGACCGTGTCTTCGTCAATGATAGGTTCTGTATCCAATGTCTAGAGGATTTGGAAGCTTTCGACCCGGCGCTTCTGGCGAAGGTACTTTTTGTTGTCTGAAATTGCTAGTAAATGTCCCCTTACTGAGTGCAGCTGGCTATTTATTTCGGGCATTTCATTTGAAATGAAACTATATCATTAACCAAAATAGGATGCATGAGCTTTTACAATCAAGGAATAATTATATTTATCTCACCCTTTCTTTTATTTTTTTCCTCGTGATTTTTGTTTTATATTGTTTTATCTTAACTTTCTTAACAAGCTAAACATCTGTGGCGAGAAAATATGAAAGAAACTCTTTGAAATCAGGAAATTGCATGAATCTGACTGCGGCGAGAAAGAAGAGCATCAGTCAACGATTCAATAAACCATTTCTAAAATCATCCTCGCAGGCCTGGAATCTGTCCATTGCGGAACAGATTCACGAAGATCTGATGATCACGCCAGGCCTGCGTGCCGTACTTATGCGCGAACTTCACAAGCATATCCTCAAAGCCCTCCTCGTCCGCCGCAATAGCCTTATCGATGGCCTCATCTGTGGAAAACGGCACCAGCTCTGAATGCCCACTCTCATTATCTGCTGCTGCATGCATCGTGGCGGTTGCTCTTCCCAAGTCGGCGATGATCGCGGCCATCTCATCCGGCTCGTCCATATCTGACCAGTCAAGGTCAACCGCGTAGGGGGAAACCTCTGCAACCAGCTGACCCACGCCGTCCAGCTCGGTCCAGCCGAGCCATGGGTCTGTATATGCCTGCAGCGCCCGCTGCGAAATCACCGTCCGGTGGCCCTCATGCTTAAAGTATCCGCGGGTCGCCGGGTCGGAGGTGTGTGCCGATACGGCCGGGATCTGGGCTTGCTTCATGTAAATCACGATGTCGTTCTCTAGGGCGTCGCTATTCCCTTCAAGCAAAAGGTTGAACGACGGCAGCCCTGCCGACCCTATGCCAATGCCTCGACGGCCAACGATATCCTTGACCCGCTGGCCCTGGGGGCGGACGCGAGTACCGCTTGAATCGGGGAGCGTCTCCTTGTAGCGGTCGAAGGCTTCGAGGACCTTTGCTCGCGTCGCGTCATCGAGCTGGATGGCGCCTCCGCCGGCGCGGAAACGCCGTTCGAAGTCGCGGATCTCCGTCATTTTATTAAGCAGCCCAAAGCGGGTATTCAGGCGGGCTGAGCGCAGCGCATCAAGCATTGGGCCCTTGGCAGTCTCCAGGGTGAAACCCAGCACATCTGTACGTTCGTTCTTGGTGGTGCTGCTGCTCTCACCACTCGCAGCAAGGACTCGGATGCGCTCACGGTACGCGGCAGCATATGTCTTGACAAGACTTGTGATCTGGTCATCGCTGAGGGCCTTCGCGTAGCCAATTAGGGCAACAGAGGCAGCGAAGCGCTTGATGTCCCAAGTGAAAGGGCCGATGTAAGCTTCGTCAAAGTCATTTACGTTGAAAATCAAGAGGCCCTGGCTGTCCATGTATGTGCCAAAGTTCTCTGCGTGCAAGTCGCCGTGGATCCAGACTCGGCTGGTGCGCTCGTTCAGATACGGTCCGCCATGCTGCTCCTGCTCCAGGTCGTGGTAGAACAGACATGCTGAGCCGCGGTAGAAGGCAAAAGCTGAAGCTGCCATCTTGCGGAATTTGACTCGAAAGGCTGCTGGGTCGGCGGCGAGAAGCTCCCCAAACGCAGCGCCAAAAACGCGAAGGATCTCCTCACCACGCTCCTGAGACTCCGCCATGGCTGTTGCGTAGGTGGATCGGTCAGTTGCTGTCTTCGTAAAGCTCCTGGGTGTCGAGGTATCAACGGCGGTCGTGATGTGTGATGTACGCAGCGTATGCACGTTCTTGTGAGCAGATATAAACTGGCGATCACGGTGGAATCTTCAACGAGTGCATGGAGCGGAAAGAGAGGGGCAAGTGTGCGCTAGCTGCCACCCATGGAGGGGCAATGGAGGATTTAATATTTCTCCCAAGCTTATTTTTAGCATAACTAACCGTTGTTAACTCCGTTCGAACTGGCGCTCGGAATAATCGTTTTTCGGCGTGAGGTTGTCAAGGGGGGGGTTGCCAAGGCAGGCGATGAAACAAAGGTGAATCCTTTCAAACAATTGAGGATGCGCAAATCCAACTGCATAGTCCTTGTTTCAGCAGGGCGGAGCAGTAGTTATAGATAATAATAGCCCAATGCCGTGCTCCTTTATTTCCTCATCCAGTGCCTATTTATTTCTCTGGCTGTCTGCCTCAGGCTCTAGATACCATATTTATTAGTGGATATCCAAATAGACCCGTCCACACCCACTTGGAAGCCCGACGTGTAACTTAGTCCACTTGCACCAGTTAGTTGTTACTCCTTGTATTTTAGCTAGTTATACAAATGCAACGAGGGTCAGAGCTGTCTGAGGATTTGTCTTCGCCTCTGCCGAATCTAAGAATTTAAGTGCTCAATCATTTGCCATCTCATTGGTAGAAAATAACTTCTATTAAGCAGATGTAATTGACAGTGGCCCTATTTCTATTACTTGGAGACAATTGAGAAACTGAAACTTATCGGCCATTGTGGGTTAAAATTAGTGTGCCAGACTTAACAAGATTTGATACATGGAAACTCTCTAACTTCATGTAAAGCTCTAAAAAAAAGCTTGTGTAACAAACGAGGCAGATTGAGCTGTTTAATCAGCGTATATTGATATATAAACGTAGTGAGTTAACTACCTAGATATTGCAAATGAAATCTGGCAATCTTTATATACTAAAACAAATTTTTGAATTACTGTCATTTCATGAATATTTGTACTAATCTGTCAAAAACTTCCACATGATGAAAATAAAATATGGAGAAATAAGTGAAGAAAGAGAATAAAAGAGAAAAGAGAGCATACAAGTGTAATAAAATATTAACTATTCTAAAATCATGTGTAGGGGAAAACAAAAAAGTTATCAAAGCTATTTCACTAGTCGTTTCCAACATGGTGACGTTATATGCGTGACATTATGCCTTCTGGAGAAGTCATTTGCGGAACAAGGACCAACGCTTGAGAATCTGCTAGAGGCCGCAGAAGAACTCTTTATTGAAGCAGTGGAGGTGTCGCAAGAGCCAAAATCGCGTCGATAAAAAGGGCAAGTGGTAGGAATTAAATAAAGGTATACCTTTTCCATGTAGGTCCCTTAGGCAACATGCAAGTGCAGCCGTGAAGTGCAGAAGCAACAAAAATGAATGTGAGTATGGAAGTAATATTTATGTTAACCCTGTTACAGGCTATTTTAGAGGTCCTCAAAAAGATTTCGGACTCGTTTAAGGGCTTGACGCCTAAGCTCAGCCTACCAATTAGCGGTTAAACCTCTATTAGTTGGCTTACAGGTCGGAGTGTTCGAGCTCTGATATTGACATTTCCGTCATACTCCTCTAAAATATGTAAAGCCACTTGTTCCACGCATCCGTACCGACGTTCACTTGATTGTTGTTTCGACCGTGTCATATACGGACTTCGAAGTGCTGGTGCTGACATCCGTCCAGAAGATAATGTCTCCGTATTGATGTTCATTTGATGTCGTTTCGACCGCGTCATATACGCATTTCGAAGGGCTGGTGCGGACTTCCGCTCATTAGATTGTCGTTTGGACCGTGTCATATTCGCAGCTCGAGGGGCAGACTCGGAGTTCCGTTCGTTGTCCTTGAGAAATTAGCAATCACTGGTAAGTCAGGACTCAAAGCCAAACGCCTCCATAGGGTGATGCCATGCCTTCGGCATTTAGATGTTCTCATCGGTTCTAAGCTTTGGAGGCAGACCAAGATCTCTCCCTAATGAAATAAATATTACTTGATGGTGTGATTGATATGTCCCCGACTTTGTCACTTCCTGTAGAAACTTGTCGTTCTCAGGGGGAAAATCACTGCGGTGGATATGGCTCCAATCATAACTTCTCAGTATCTGGAACTAGGATTTGCGAATTATTGACAACGTCCATGTCACCAGCACGTGCTTCGTCTAATGGTCGTTCCCCTATCTTTTTTGATAGATCGGTGTCCGAGAACAAGGCAAGATCTTGGTCATGATAGGTGTTGTCGTCAACATCGACATTGACGCTATTGCTGTTTATATCTTCGATTAGGGTCTCTTGATCATTTTGTATTGATGCTAGGCGGACGGTCAATAACATTAGTATTTGCAAATGTCTCGCGACGTGTAGTGCCATAGTTTTAGAAGCCTTAGATCCTGGTGAGCCTTCGACGCTGTGAAAATTTTCAGCCGTTCCATCAAAGTCGAGTGAATGGTCATCGATCGAGGCGTGGGGTTTGGGGTGGCTCATCTCCAAACCGACTCTAGCACTCTTGCCTTCCATCTCCACGGCTGCTTCCGACGCTTCCTAGAATATAGATGGCTAGGTGGGACGGTTTTCCAAATTTCGTAGAGACATAGGCGGCATTTATTTGGTGTTGGTTTCCTTATGGTGCTGTGCCGGGAGATAATTTCACGGTCTTCTTTTGTGCACAGCTCCGAGTGCTGATCGCTCATATGAGCGAGTAGGCGCTGAGAATCGATATAGAACTCCGGTTTGGGCTCGCAGAGCAAACATACATACGACATCAAGTGGAATCCTTCTTGGTACCAACCGTGGCCATGTCCCTGCATGTGGTTCATCCAACCGTCGAATTCTGAAAACAGTGGATGAGATTCTGGGCATTCATTCGCTATGCACATATATGGCAGTAGGTCGGTATCGACATGTCTATACAGAATCAGTTCAACACGGATCAAATATCCCGAGGGGGAGCGAAATTTATATGGTACCTCCAATTGATTGGCTCTAGAGTTCCCGATGTAAGAATAGTAGAACACCACACACGTGATGGTGTCAGCATTGCCTTTTTCTGGGGGGCTGGGGTAGTTATCCTGATGAAATTGGTAGGACCGAATATGCTGAAATCGCGAGTCCGCCTTCGTTGAATTCCTCATGCTTCTTTGAGCTTGTTCGGCTGAAGTAGAGGTTAAGTCCTGCGAGGAGGAAAGAAAGGAGCTTGCTCGTTTGCCTCTTGCCATGTTAGATTTATTGGGTACTTGATATTTCTTGGATCCATTGCCATTGATAATCATCGGCGTGCGGGGATCTTCTTGGAAGTTGTCTAACGTGGATTTGCGAAATCTTGAGTGAAGAGTTGCAGCATACCGGCGCGTCATTGACGCGACCAAGCATTCCTGTAATTCTGAGTCTGCATGGGGATATAGTGCCATGACTGCCTGAGAACATAAAGTCTTGAAAGGTACAAAATGGGGATGCGAACTAAATCCCAAATAACCAAGGATCTTGCTCCTAGACGACTGAGACTTTATAAATAATCCAAGATTAAGAAGACGATGAACGCCCCGGATGAGCAATTGAACGTTTTCAGCTTCCTCCAAGCTGAGTTCATGGTCATAACGGAGCGTTTGGTCTTTTTTTTTTTGGTTCGGTTCAGGCTGTCGATGGGTTTGGTTACTGCGGGTACGGTTGAAAATATACAATATTACAGTCCGTCAGCGAAGGGAAATAAAAGTAAAAGAGAAGAATAAAAGAAAAAAAAAGTCGTCTCGCTCAAATATAGCTTGGGGACTCACATCTTGTCATAGAGTCCGATACAAGCATCAAATAGCGCACAACGAGGTCTTGGGAGGACGGAGTATTCTGGAGCCTCTTATCGAGGCATGGGTTTTTGCGGGCAAAAACACGCTGGTGGCTGGTCTAATACTCAAAACGATCCCGGTATTCCTTGAGGAGACCATCAGGATCATCTTCATGGGCGACAAGCATATCAAACAGCCCCTGGTACTTCACAGCTTGACCATAGATGGGTCCACGAGCTGGGTCAGCCGTGGGTGTGTGTTGGCCCGTTTTCCTCACCCGATTTCGCCCTAGTGTTCGAGGAAAGCGAGAGGAGAGTCAACTTCTCCGGAAGCTGAAAAGCCGACTGAAGTCTTGTGAGGCTATGAGAAGCAGCGATGCGGAGAATGGGTGTTGAATGACGGGCGATGGTTGTTGGTTGATAAATGGTTGTGATACCAATGTACCTTGCCTTGCCAGCTGTTGGTTGGTTGATGGCTAACTAACTAAGTTAACTAACTTCCGCCCAGCGAGTGATCACTTCATTCAATTAAGCTTCTTATTACTCACAGGTTATGAGACCTGTTTTGTGCAACTCTGTGAATACAGGATATTCTCACTGATATTATCTATTAATAAGCCAGTGATAGAACTATTTATAAGTGAGATAATTCTGTTTTAATTCAAGTATATAGAGATATAATATTATATTATTTGAGATCTTATTTGTAAAAGTGAGATATCACTCTGATATATTTCATTTACTGAAAATATAATTAATAAGTTAACTAAGCTGCTTGAGATATTAGGATTTATATACTAAAGATATATAATAAAGAGAAAGAAATAAAGAAGATAGATTTTACTTTTATATTAGTTTTATCTGTTCTGTTTTCCTACTTTTATATATACTTGAGTGGGGGGGTGTCAGATCGAATCAAGCTTCTTATATCAATACAGTATATACATACTTAGATTAAGCTTCCCGCATCCATCCATGGTCCATGATCCTCTCCTCACACCTTTTCCTTCCAGTTCCCTGTCCCCCTTTCCCCGCTCACGCTTAACCAGAAATGTCAATCCCCTCCCTCGGTACCGTGGATATCAACCATGTTTCCTATGACGCGGCTACGAATAGTCTGACATGGACGATGACGGCGGCGGCTGCCGCGGATGAGGTGGGGGAGGAGGATAGGACGAGGACGCAGCATGTCGTCAGTGGGGAGCGGATCGTTGCTGTCGTTCCGTGCACGGAGGGTGAGGGGCTGATGTCGTATATATGGCTGGAGGACTCGGACTCGGACTCGGAGTCGGATCCGCCTGGAAAACTACGTGATAAGCAGGATCAGCCGGAGCATCCGTATGCATACCCGTATGTACTCAGACGATTCGAAGCAGGGGGTGAATGTCCCGCGGCGCTCCGCGAGCTCCTCGGCGGCGGTGGTCGTCCACAGGCTCGCCCTGATCATTTGTACCCCGCCAAATCACCCCCGGACATCACCACTCCTACCACCGCCCCTGAATCCACAGACCCTAATAACCTCCACATAATCATCTCCACCCTCTCCGGCACCCACCAGGCCAGCACCTTCTACACAACCCTCCTCAAACCCCTCCTCGCAACCCTCCACCTGCACGAACACACCCACTACACCCCGCACCCCACCACCTCCCCACACACCATCACCCACCTCACCCGGACCATCTTCCGCCCGCGCGCCCGCCGCGGCATCGCGCAGACCATCATCCTCCTAGCCGGCGATGGTGGGCTAGTTGAGATCATCAAGAGCCTAACGGCTGAAAGCGCGCCAGCCACCGCACCCGTGCCCGTCTTCGTGCCGCCCGTCGTGGCGCTGGTGCCGATGGGGACGGGGAATGCGACTGCGCATTCTGCGGGGGTTATTGTGCCCGGGCGCGATGAGACGGTGGGGCTGCGCGGGGTGGTGGGCGGGCTGGTGAGGCCGTTGCCGGTGTTTGCGGCGAGGGTATCTGCTGGCGCGGAGTATATGACGGATCAGGGGGGGAAGGAGGCTGTTCTCGTGCCTTCTTCTTCTTCTTCTTCTGGTAATGATGGTAGTGGTGAAGGTGAAGGGGGTGGGGAGGCGGAACTATATGGTGCCGTTGTGCTTAGCTGGGGTATGCATGCGTCGCTCGTTGCGGATAGCGATACGCCCGAGTACCGCCGTTTTGGGCGGGAGAGGTTCCAGATGGCGGCGAAGGAACTGTTGTTTCCGGCCGGGGGAGGGAAGCCGCATGTCTATCGGGGCCGGATCAGCGTTACGGCGAGAACTACCGATGCAACTACGGGAGGGGAAACGCTACGGACACGCGTGCTCGAGCGGAGCGAGCACATGTATGTCCTCGTCACGCTCTGCTCGACGCTAGAAAAGGGGTTTACGATATCGCCCTCGTCCAGGCCGCTGGATGGGAAGATGTGGTTTGTGCATTTTGGGCCGATGGAGGCCGCGGCTGTGATGGAGGTTATGCAGTTGGCGTACGATGGGGGCAGGCATGTGGTGGACAGGGACGATGTGGTTGGGTATGAGGAAGTTGAGGCTGTTAGGATTGAGTTTTGTGAGGGGGAGGTGGAGGAGAGATGGAGGCGGATTTGTATTGATGGGATGATCGTGGCTGTGGAGGATGGGGGGTGGGTGGAAGTCAGGAAGGCGGAGAGGGAGGTGGTGAGGTTGGTCGTGCCTGCGGGGAGTGGGAGTGAGATAGGTGGTGAAATGGTAAGAGGAGGGGCATTTAATTAACAAATGATGATGATGATATTTGATTTGAGGTGAGAGAGTTAACTGGTATAGTTGTAGATCCTTTATATACACTAACGATATTAACGACGGACATTGAGGGGCCAAGAACTGGGTCTTATATGGCAAATATTTTAAGCGTAGAACAGCAGTTTTGTCTGGCAGAAAGCTAGCTCCGCAACTGCGAGTACGATTTGCGCAGTCGCTTGCTTGTCCCCTTCACTAAGAGCATGGACTCGCACACCGATGCATTGCCCCTGAAAATAAGCTGCCTGGACACAATAGGGCAGCATTTATGCAATAGAAACCGAGAGAGTTGAACATTAATGCCGAGACTACAGACATGCACCGGGGGAGTTTATACCGAAAGGATTTACCTGTTGTCAACTAAGAAAAATAGCCGTAGAAGAAGCAGCGGGCGGAGAGCGGAGAGCGGAAATGTTTACAGCGGAGTTGGTGTAAGGAGCAAAACAAGAACTACGTCATTGGATACTTTCTATGCGTGGTAATTTACGATGGTTACGCAGAACGAGCGTTATCCGATTACAGCCGCCGGGAGCCCTAATTCCTTAATCGAATGACTTCCTTAGCTGGAAACGTCTTTTGCTGCTCTATCCTTGTCCATCCTCGACCCCTTACAAATTACTCCCTGTTCCTTCTGCCAGACGATGTTCCTGGTGGTTGCGCTCGTTCCACACAGAAGCATAATAGTCCGGCTAGTAGTAGTTAGTGCTCCATCCCTGCCAGCCTCCGACTCCAAAGCATGTGCCGACAACTATAAACCTGCTCTGGCAACGTCATCTCCGCAGTTCATCCATGCTTGTTACTCCGCGACTTTATCGGCTCGCCCAGAACCCAAATAACGGCTCGCGATCACCTTCTTCCTACCACCCAACCTTCTATGCGCTGACCGGCTGGGACGTTGAGCCAGCAGATTACAAGCGAGCTGCGGAGATGCTGCTGGTGCACCAGGTTGGCAGTGTTCGTGTGGGGGAGGTGGTCCGGTATGATCTTGGCCGTGTCTTTCAGTTTTTTTTTTTTTTTTTTTTTCTTTTTTCTTTCTTTTTTCTTTCTTTTAATAGAGAAAAAGAGACAGAGAAAGAAGAAAACAATCTACAACCATCCCATGCTGATGCTGATGCGGTACAATCAGGTTTACGCTTACTTACACCCCTTCCGCAGATCGCATCCTCCCCACACCCGCGGAACTCTTCGTCAAAGTTAGAAATACCTCCGCAATACCTTTACGCGCCGCATATCTGCACGGCCCTTACACTCTATATACCTCGTGCTACCCTTCGACCTTCGATCCAAACCGAAAATATGAGGACCACGAAACCCGCGGCCTTCCGCAGTTCGAACCAAACTTGAAGGCAGGCGGGGCATTCGATGCGGTGATTCCGGTGCCGGAGAGCGTCTCGCCGTCACCTCTTGCAGCATATAGGCAGAGCGTGACTTGGATAATCGAAATCGCATCGCAGGTGATATTTTCAACTTCAGCGGCTGTAAACTTTGAAGTTCTCGTTGGGAGGGATTTGAAGTCTTTGGAACTCGGAATTGGGAGCTCAGCGAGCTTGCCCGCTCCGGGTCACGTTCGTGATCTGGCCAGACGTGGCTCAAAGAGCAAACATCAGAATCCTTCGGTCCAAATGAATGGAATATACTCCACTGCAATCAACCTTGTTGTTGAAGACACAACAAGCCTTTGGAGTACGCCACGATTCCCGTCCTGGAGTGAGAAGGAGGACCTTCGAAAACTGGAAATGGAGCAGACGGAGATTTCTACGGATCCCCAGAAAGATTCCGAAACCAGTTCAACCGCGGACGAAGGAAATCGAAAGAAACGGAGGAAAATACATTTCGTCGTCCTGACGCATGGACTACATAGTAATCTAGGGGCCGACATGTTATATCTTAAAGAGAGTATAGATGCTGCCGCAAGGAAGGCTCGGGAAGATGCGCGGAAAGAGCGAAATAAGGACAAGGGTCTGCATTCCCCGAAGCTAACTGGACCTGGAGAAGGCACCTCTGATACGCCTACTATGGATAGAACGCGAGCAGCTTCAGAAAATGATGACGACGATGACGAGCATGTCATTGTTCGAGGATTTCCAGGAAATGCCGTTCGCACCGAAAGAGGCATCCAGTATCTAGGTAAACGGCTCGCGAAATATGTGCTACTTATGACTTACCCAGACCAGCCATATCTTCCTATCAAAGAATCCCGCCGCAAATTCCGAGCATTTACTGGCCACAAAGATGTTGCCGGTCCTCCTGGCCATGCTTCCCATTCTGGGAGTACAACATATCGCCAGGAGCCGAAGAAAAAGGATAATGCCTACCAGATCACGAGTATCAGTTTTATAGGCCACTCACTTGGCGGCCTCGTCCAAACGTATGCAATTGCCTATATTCAAAAGCATTCACCTGAATTTTTTGACCGGATCAAGCCTGTAAATTTTGTTGCTCTTGCTTCTCCATTTCTCGGACTCAGCAATGAAAACCCAATCTACGTTCGTTTCGCTTTGGACTTTGGACTCGTCGGTCGCACCGGCCAAGACCTCGGTCTGTC
The DNA here is from genome assembly GCA_018296065.1 of Blastomyces percursus. Taxonomy (NCBI): domain Eukaryota; kingdom Fungi; phylum Ascomycota; class Eurotiomycetes; order Onygenales; family Ajellomycetaceae; genus Blastomyces; species Blastomyces percursus. The sequence continues at coordinate 20,062 of JAFEJD010003945.1, forward strand.
ATGGACTGCCCCCACAAAAATGCGAAGTGGATGGGGCGCGATGATAGGAGGTTTGGGAAATGATTCTCCCAAGTCTAGCCATCAACCGGATCCCAAGTCAAAGCCACTGCTGAGGATTCTTCCCAGCGGCCCTGCTCACCAGGTGCTCAAAAAATTTCGGAATCGTACCGTATACTCCAACGTTGTAAATGATGGAATTGTCCCCTTACGAACCTCTTGTCTCCTTTTCCTTGATTGGAGGGGTCTGGATCGGGTTGAGAAAGCCCGGCGGGAAAGCGGTCTGGTTGGAACTATGGCGGAATGGGGATGGGCTGAGATTACGGGAGCTAATGTTAACACAAATTCGATTCGAGCTGCTAAACGCCCTACGGGCTCCATGCCTACAAGTGCTGCCAATGGCGATAGCGGAGACGATAGGGTTAAGCATGGAAAGCTGGCCTGCCCAGCTAAGGAAGGAGAGAGCGAAGTTGCAGAATCACAAGGGGATAGCCCAAGGAACCCGAATGGAAGTCTCGAAACCACCCCAGAACTTCCCAAACCGTCTCAGTTCTTAACTGGAGCGAGCAACACTGAGCCATCGCATGGTACGAAACCAGTCAAGCCGGCTCCGCCTTCCTCGCCGAATCCGTTCTCCGGTTTCCTTTCCCTATTTAAACCACAGGGGAAAAGCAGCCGTCAGAGCAAAGGAGCAAAAATCTATAAACGGAGCCAGACTGTCCGGAATGACGACACAGCTGAAACCTCATGGACAGACGGTCCATCCAACTCACCACGTGCTCGGCTAGCAAGGGGAGATTCCTTTTACCAGGATGAAGGCCACCACGCTCCGCCGAAAACAACAATTCTGGAGGCGGCTGGAGATGTCCTTAAACCGCCTCTACCTTCAACAGAGTACATCCTGAACCCTGCAACCCGCGCAAGGACTATCTTCCACGATCGCGTGTATCACCCATCGGACATACCCCCGCCGCCTCCCATAAGAAGCCGCAGCCTTTTCCCAACTTCCAGCACCAGCAACCTTCCATCACCCACCAGCCCGTCGAAAGGGGTTGATATGCCACTCAGTAACCCACCAATCCATACCTCATCCGATTCAGTTCTCGGTACGACAAGTGGCATGAAAGTCGAAGAGAAAATTGCCCGCGCCTATCATCGAGATTTATCCTGGCGCAAAGTGCTTGTCCGCCTCGAACCTGACGCACACAATAATATAATAGTCCGTCGTATGTTTACAAACGCTTATGGCTGGCCCGTCGTCAAACATCTCGCTGATACACACTTTGCAAACACCATCACCGCAAGGACGGCTGACGAGCTCGAAAGCGGTGCCGAGCGCGCTGTGCTAACAAGCCGCACCCCCTCGGAGTCCGGCAAGGAAGTCCTTGGCCAATCTGATCCACCAGGCCACCCATCAACACCAACTATCGAGAAAGCACAGCACGAGAGCCAGCAGCTATCCGAATCATCAGAGGCAAAGGACGAACTACACCCCATCTCGTCCCCAGTTAACCCCACCCGCATAGTACCATATACCAACACGAACGACGCCACTACAAATAATACCACTGACGCCCACCGACCCATCAGCTCCGTCAGTCGCATATCATCTTCCCAATCAAAGACCTCCCACCCGGACTCCTCGCGGTGGACGGATCGGTATTTCGGCGATGAGGACGGTGAAGGGTATGACTCCCAGGACGAAGCGCATTTTACCGGTAGCGGGATTCGTGTAGTTGCTGACGAATAGGGAGCTGCTGATGGTGACGATGTTATTGCGGGTGATGGGTTGACGGGGTCTCCGACCACGACAACAATGACGACGAAGGATGGTGCCGAGGTGAAGGGGACTAGTAAGGCGGAGATCACGGCGTTTTTGGCCACTAGATCTTCCGGCGGTGTTGGCAATTAATGGTTTACGGGTTAGAGTTGAAAATACAGTTACGGCGGAATCATGAATTTAACGTCCGGTAGGTTTTTTTGGGTGTTATGGGCTTTTGTGGGTTGTTCGATACCAATCATTGCTCTTTTCATAAACGTACATTTTCTCCTTTACATACTACCTTATTGTGTTGCGAGGAGGACAGCAAACAGAACACACTTAACTGCACAGAGATGTATCAGTTATGTTGTTTCTGACATTTATGAATAACTTAATATTAGTTTGTCATCTCCAGTTTCATTTCTCTTTTTCCTGGAATCATTTACTCTTGCTCCATTTGCTTTCTCTTCTTCCAAGATTATGTATGGGGTGTCATTTATTATGTTGATGAGTTGATACCTTGTGACCGTGCAGTGCATATACAGTACATACTTGCACATAGAGAGACACTATCTATCTACATTTTATTGTATTTAATGCAAATAATAGACAAGATCCAACCACCCAATCCAAATGCCAACACCCAAAAGAAAAAGAGAAGGTCTACTCCCATTCAACATCCTTCGGATAACTCGCCCCCAGCACCGGAACCCCACAACTATACCTCTTCGTCCGATCCCTCGAAATATTCCTATTACCCCGCAGCACATACCGACACACAAACGGGCCCTCATCGCACGTCTTCGGAATATAATTATTCTCACAACTCACCGCCGACCGGTGATTCTTCGCCAGGTCCGACACAGGGACCCGCTTCCAGTTACCCACCGAGGCAACCTGCAGTATCGGCTCCGTCAAGCCCTGGCCCTCGCGCCCGTCCCGCATCGTGAAGGTGATGGAGAACCTGCCGATGCGCGGGTCGGAGAAGTACTGGCGCCCGCCGACGTAGCAGACGTTCCAGATCTTGTATTCGCGCTTGCCGCCGTTTTGGCACTCGACGGAGGCGTAGCAGTGGCCGCCATCGAGGGTGCTGAAGAAGATTTCGCACATTTCTTTGTTGCGGTGGAAGTCCTGCGTTTAGATTTTGGATGATTAGGAAAATGGAAAAGTACGGATTTGTAAATGGTGAGTTGTATGAAATGCATCTCACCCATGACTTGTTGCTCTTGTCGTCAGTGAAGACTCCGATTGCTTTTAGGATCTCCAGCAGGATATCGGCTCGCCCGCGCGGAGCCAGGGATGGGGAGGGTGCTCCGTGCACATTGATTGCAAGGAGGGTTATGAGGGTGAGAACTAACAGCTTGATGGCTGCCATTGTTGAGCTCGTGGAGGTTTTGTCATTTGGGGAACGCCGGGAGGGAGGGAGGGGGCTGATACAATAATGCAAGAGAAGAATAGATAGTTATCGGGATTGTTGTGCCAAAAATTTCGTAGATACACTGATCGGTGCTTATATTTACACAACCGATATTTCCAGAAAAATTCAAATGGGATATCCGCGCATCTTATAGCTCAGGCAATTTCACCTCACTCTTCAAACGGGATTTGATTCCCCCAGTTCGAAAAGTAAAGGTCGAAAAAACAAATTTCATATCCAGTCGACGCAGGGCCTCAAGATGTGGCAGACGCCCAACTGCGAACTACTGCAAACACCACACCATAGGGCGGCCCGTAGCTCAAGCTAAATAACCCCGCCCCGAGAGGCGCGTGTCCGGTCGCACTGGGGTCCGAACATCAACATTTATCCTGTTAGTTTGGCCGACCGCCGGCGTCCCGGATTCACCAATTCAATCGATCAGATTCCTCAGCAAAAGAAGCAATATTAAAAATATCCTCGTTCGTTCGCCAGAGCCGGGAAGGAAATCGTAGGCGAAACCGACCAGTTGAAACGCTAAGGTACATGTGCCTCAAGGCTCATTATTGGTGTTTATGAGATGAGTTGAGTGTTCATATCTGTGTGGAGATTAAAAACATGCGATCAATACCACTAATTCGTTCGCTCCTTGCGCTAAGGAGTTAAAGTTGGCTGGGGACAGGTTTGTTTGGCTCTGCAGAAAAGAACCGAGCATTTAACCCCCAACAATGTACTCCGTACAGAGTAGCTGCCCCACTGATATAGCCTTGCGTCCCCTAACATGCCCGGTTGTAACAAGCGTGGATGGACAATCAGGACCCCCGCCACGGGAGTGGCTGGCCTTCAAGCACAAGTGTGCAAGATCCGTATTTATTGCAGGTGAAAACGGAGCTAGGAACGCAGTGTTATTTATAGCACACTGAGGAAAAAGGACCAGCAACGACTCTGCCTACGCTGCGTAGTCGAAGTTAGATTTTTTTCAACAACATGAGCCCGGGGGCCCTGGAACCGTAGTTAAGAATTTCTGCGGCTCTTATGCCGACGTATTGGTGTGGAGATGGTACTGCATGTTGTAACGAATGGCTTGCAGCGGAATATTGCCAGATAGCCTGGGTATGTTGAACGTGTATATCCTGTTCTGAGGATGAGGATATGCCTGACCTTGAAAGGATGTATGTATGCGAATAAATTCATAGAAAATAGTTTGAGATGAAAGTGAGGCATGTATTTTCCTCATCCACTCAATCGAACAATCATATCATATCTTCGTTTCTCGTCCATGCCTTTCGTTTTTCCCCTCAGGAAACCACCACCACACCAGGATTACCATTACCGCCGCCCTCCTCATACCACCTCCTATCCATGCCCGCCCTCTCCCTATCCTCCACATTAAACGGCCCCTTAAGCGCCCCCTTAAAATGCCTCCTCACATTCTCCCGAAACACCTGCACCGCATCCGTGCCCTCCTGCTCACAAATCCAGGTCAACCACCGATGGCCGGTGGTGACATGCGTGATCTCATCGTTATGAATAATCTCCAACGTCGCCACGCTCTCCGCGTCGCCCGCATTGCGGAACTTCTGGATCGTCATCGGATTGACATCTAGCCCGCGCGCCTCGTGCACGAGCGCGATGATGCTAATGCGCGCGCGGATGTCATGCGCGGTCTCGGTGGCGGAGAGCCAGAGGCCGTGGTGGACGGGGAGCGCGCCGAAGCGCGAGCCTAGTTGCTCGAGGCGCGCGCGGAGGAGGGAGAAGTGCTTCGCTTCGTCCGCGGCGACTTTGAGGAAGTCGTGGAAGAAGGTGCGGGGGAGTTGCTTTTGGGGATCGGTGTTCGTTTGGAAGGTGGAGAAGCGCACGCAGATGTCGATGGCGAGGTCGATAGCCCAGAGCTCGATGTTGGCGAGCGCGTGGAGCATGGCGATGCGGCTTTTGAGGTTGCCGCCTCGGCCTGGTTTGCGGGTTTCCCAGGGGTTGACTTCGGATAGGTTCTCCGGGCGGGGTGGCTGGTCTGGGGGAGCCATGGTCCCCCGCCCTAGGGGCATGGGGGTGTGAGAAGATTCCTTTTGAGCGAAGAGAGAAAAAAGATGGGTGGTTAGTTCGATTTTGTGTTCTGGATTGGCTGTGTTGAGGATATGGACAGCCCAATCGCAGAATGTAGCGTGTTCGTCAAGATAGCGAGGGATACTGCTGGCATCCTCTTCTACTTCTTCGCCTTCTTCTACTCCTCCTTCCATAGCCTCAGCAGCTGTAGTCGTTGTAGAAATATTAACATCAGTATCAGTCGTAGCCGCCGTAGCCTCCGGCTGCTTCTTCTTCTTCCTTTTCTTGCGCTTCTCGCGGTTCTTCAAAATGACCTTCTCGCTGACAGACTCTACCTTGTCCAGAACCACATCGCTTAAGCTTAAGCCATACTGCAAGAAAACACCCTGGTCCGCAATCTCAACCGGGAACGTGCACGTTTTAATCCCAACACTCGACTCCCCCGTCTCCACGTTGAAGTCATACGCATGCCAGGGACAAGACACCACGTAGGCGGAGTCTTCAATATCAACGTGGGATTCTTCCAGCGGGCCCCCGGCATGAGGGCACTCTGCTTCCATAGCATAATACGACCATCCATCGGGCGTTTCGTTGGCCCTGCGCGTACATGTGGAGGTGGATGTGGAGGACTCAATTGAAGGTAAACGGAAGAGCACCAGCCGTTTACCATCCGAAAGATGAATCACATACCGAGTCTGCGTAAACTCTGGAAGAAGGCCTAGTCTGATAGACATGATCGCAGATTGCACGCAGGGGCGAGATCATGCAATTGTTAGTATTGTTGTACATGGACTGATCGGGGATTTGAAGATCGCGGGGGCGGAAAAATTTGGCGCCTGACTAATCAAAATGCCGCTGTACCTAACTAACTTTATAATTAGAATTGACATGATGATATCGTAACAGACGAATTCTCCTGTGCTTCCAGATGGCTGGCACTGAGCGATAAGACGGAATAGTCATTGTTACGGGTTTCATGTTACCGCGGGATAGGCGGGGGCCCCTTGTGCTCGCCGCCTATGTCACGTTGTTTCTGAATTATGAGAAAAGGAGTAAAATACTATACTATTTATCAAATATAAATGTACATGTACAGAACTGATGCAAACTAATAGACCTATAAGAATTCGTTCAAAAAGATTTCAAACTACACCCAACTCAGATTCCCACGCCAGATGCTCCCAGGCCTTCCATCCCCTCTCATTAACCCCACAAAGCACGCGCGCCAGCTCTCCCTCGCAAGAAACCGCCATTCCAAACGGACATGATGCTACTGAAACTGATAAAACAGATTCTCATCATACCGCCGCACACCAGGTTGCTGTCGCTGGAGAGGCCTAGGAATCAAACCGGCTGGCGCAGCTTCGCCATCACCCCTCTCTTCAAACGGTTCGATAAAGACCGCATTGCCATTGACCCCGGGCGGCTGGAAGTCTTCTTGGTCATGATCCGGATTCGCCACGAAACCACCAGGAATATGCCTACGAAAAGCCGCAGCTGCCGCCGCAGCCGCGATCGCGGCGAAATAGTCCGCATGGTCCTGCTCATAATCCCTCGCGTGATGCGCCTGCTGGACCTGCGGCCGGGGAAGCCCATCATCCGCGTCCAGCTCGGGGACATACCTGTAGTTAAACCAGGGGCATGCGCACGTCTTCCACCGGGCGGCGCATATGATGCAGAACTCCGCGCCGCAGCGGCAGGTCATGTGGTTGCAACCCTCGGTCAGCTCGACCATAGCCGAGCAGCCGGGGCAGCGTTGCCAGCCGTTTTCCTTGGCTGCCTCGACGAATCGTCTAGTTTCATCGTCCTTGGGGCACTCGCTGCCCGTGTGCCATTGGCCGTTGCAGAGACCGCAGACTTTCATGGAGCAGCTCCCACATATGCCGAATCGGCGGCCGCCCGTGGCGCCCCCGCTGATGTCGAGATGGATCTGGCTGGGCTTGATCCACTCGCCGCAACCCTTGGCAGGGCAATATACGCGGTTCTCGGTGGTGAATTCTTGGTATTTTTTGTTCCAGTTGATTTTGAATTCTACGTCGAAGAGTTTATCGACGTGCCGGAGAGGGATGTGGTCTGACGTGCAGCATTTGGGAGGCATGTGTTGCGGGTCGGTCACGGACATGGTAAAGACGCGCTTGAGGCAGTCCTCGCACATGCTGTGGGAGCAGGCGAGCTGGGCGGCTTTGCTCGCGGGGATGTCGTCGAGACACGTTAAGCATGTAACTCTATATTTGAAGGGTCAATTTGGGGAATAGAAAACCAAACATCGCAAGAAGAAAGAGGAGAGGGGGTTTTCAAGTTGGATAAATAGAAGCATGGTACTTACGTCCTTTTGGATAGCGATAGGGAAGACGCGGTTTTCCTGTGCCCCCCGCCCCTCTTTTCCTGCTTCTCAGTGGATAGGCGTTTTTCAGACTTGGTCTTGACGGCCGGTGATCTAGGGCGGCCCTTGTTTACAAGTTTCCGGTCCGACTGCTCCCCAAGCCGAAGGGGGAGGGATATGGGGGCCGGTTTGTTGTGTCTTGTCCAGGATTCCACAACGGCGCGCTGTGTAGAGCTTCGATTGGGAGGATCCCTACGTGTCGACTCTTTCGCTCTAGATCTAGAAGACGTCGTTGAACGGGTGGCCGCGCGATTGCTCAAGTCCATGGGTATCGATACTGATGACGAACGATATCTACGAGAATGGCTCCTGCTGCGAGCTGCAGCATTTTTGGCCGTCCTATGGCTTTCTCGCGCGGGCTTTGGGGGCTTCTCCTCCGTAGAATGGGTCCGATGAGATTTGCGCCGGCGGCGTCTATGTTCCTCTCCTTCCTTATGGTGACTAGGCCGGCGCGACCGGTGGTGATGTTGATAATGTTGTTCCGCGTCGGGAATTGCTGTAGTCCGCACTGTTTTATTACCCAAACTGGCCGTCCGTCCTGTAGCTTTGCTTGATGTGGCGAAGAAAAATAGATGCCGGATGACGGGAGCCATCTTTACATAGGTCGCGAATTCGTAGGAGGAGCTATTGGAGGAGAGTAGCTCTCTCCCGTTTCCATTCTTGGACCTCATTGCTAGTTAATTGCTGGGAGAACAGTGGAATTTGCTTTCTAGGCACCAATGCGAGTTGAAAAAGATTTCCTATTCTTTTTTCAGAAAAGTTGGTCCCTCCTATCTAGACCTTCATCAGGAAAGGAGCTCGTCCAGAGTAATAAGTCAATAAGAGCAGCGAAGCAGAAAGGTAAAACGGCAAATAAAGTGGGAAAAAAACAGAAAAAGAAAAAGAAAAAGAAAAAAAAAGAGTAATTGAACCCTCAGGTTCTCACATCTCACATCTCGCATCTATCATGCCATCCCACTCCAGCAGCCAGTCCGAAAGCTCCTCTTCGGTTTCCAGAATCTGGCATACTGAAAACGGGAGAGAACGTCGCAATTGGGCCATTGAAGCAGCCCCTCCTTCAACACCACCGCAGAAAAACATCCATGTCACAAGCACCCCGCCAGCCAGCGAGGGTTGCACGAACTGTTCGCGTTGCGAGATGTGGACAGGTCCCGTTGCAGGAAAAGAAAAGAAAAAGCAAAAGAAAAGGGGGGTGGTTTGACGACGATGACGGGGAATGAAGAAAAGCAATTGCTTCTATGGCAAATGGTCAGAACAGCATCCACGACCCCCTGCCCGAATCGCAACCCAACCGCTCGTTTCCCGCTATTAGGTAGGTAGAGCTTTGGCAGCTCTCTCTTGCTTTCCTCATTCAAGGATAGCATGAACAGGAAAAGGGGGAAAAAAAGAGAAGATAGGGCTCCGTTGGGCAAAGCTGAATAGATGAATGGATGGTGGTGAAGCAGGGCTGCGAGCGATGTGGTAGCTTTGCATGCCACGCTTTCAGGCCGTGGTGAGAGAGCCAACGGCTGCTGGCCAGCTGGCAAGACGAGGGATGCCCTAGCACTGTAGTTTACTGGTGGCCCTGGCCAATTCAACCACATCCCTTCGATATCGTCAGCATTATTATTGCCATTATCATCGCCATTCCATGCTGTTTTCGCTGTCGGGGTGTGTGACAAAGTTGATCGTTATTATTTCACGACGGGAAGGCAAAGGGTAGATAGATCCACGCATCAGGATCCAAATATGACTGTTAATTGGCTATTGTGTTGCCTGTCTCTGCTTCTTTATTGCTTTTCTGTCCATTCGGTTTTTCTTCCTCTTGTTTGCCTCAGTTTCGCAGAGGTTCCTAGTATTGTTGAAGCCAGGTAAAAGAAGTGTGGAAGAGGTTGGTTGTTAACTAAGTTATATGAGGATCACGTGGACTTACATATCCCAAGGTTTCCTGCTCATATCAGAAGAGGGAGTATAACAGATAAAATGGATATTGCCCTTGAACAGATTCTTCAGAAACAGCAAAGACAGCTCTGACGGCGCTTGACCGTACCAGTTGGTAACTAATGACGTTTGCAGCTCCAGCTTCGGTCCGGCTAATCCAGCGGTTTAACTGGCGCAGATAGATTTAATGGGTTTAATCATAAGTTCATTGGCGTTGGCATTGGCATGCAGGAATGTACAGAGCCCGTTTATTCACAGAGATGAAGGACAGCTTTTATTCTATTGGTTTTTCTCTAGTAGGTCCGTAATCTAGAGCAATAACTAGTTCAACTGGTTCTATTCAGAAAAAGAAAGAAAAAAAGAGAAAAATCGAATTAGAAATTAGAGGGCTGAAAGTGAGTGAACATATGCATAAAAACCATGACCATACCATTCTATCCGGCCGGCCCAATTGCATCATGATTTGGAAAGAGGGAGAAGGTGAGGATGTAGAAAGAAAGGAAAAGAAAGAAAGGAAAGGAAAAAAGAATCCCCATAATTTACTCCGAATAATCAAACGTCCCAACCATATGTCCCCAAAGCTCCTCAATAAGCTCCCTCTGGCCCTCCCCACCCGGCGACGCGCGCACAGCAAGATACTTCCGCCCATCAAG
>JAFEJD010000395.1:0-22461 GCA_018296065.1 Blastomyces percursus
GTGTCTAGGACTAGTAGCCCATATATGGCAAAGCCAAGCAGGATTGGTTCTTTATATAAGGTAAACTACTTTATTTTCTTTCTCAGCCAATCATATCGTACGAAGTTGAAATAACTGCCAAGATAACACGCTGGCTCAAATAACTGAGTTGTCCGGTGGCGGAATAACCGGGTTTATTGGGGGTCATGATAACGCGGCTAACACAAACCGTGGATAACTAATGAAAACTGCTGTCCGTTCGCGGCTTAAACCATCCCAGATGGTTGCCAATTACACAGTGATTGAGGAGGAAATGCTTGGTGGAAACGGCAAATGTATAAAGAGATATTAGTATATTTAGTTTTTCGAATACCTGGTGATGCGCCGTACATATGCTAGAGGTAGATGATTCGTTGTAATTAGTCGTAGGTTCAGCTGGGAAAATGACTCTACCTGCCGTAGGAATGTGACTTCGAGGAATTGAATTGGTTCAGGGACCTTGTCATATTTTGAATGAGACTGCTCCGTGTTCGCGGTATTAATTATTGAGTGATGGTGGTTAATTTTCCCTGAAATGTGATAAATGATTAGCCTAGAAAAGCACAGCTGTGATGCAATGTCCGGAGCTTTGGTAAAAGCAGAATTGATACTGTTGAAACACTCACATATATCACAGTATACAACTTTAACAAAGGGAATCGAATGAGGTCTTAAACTTATTGGAATCCGGTGTTGTTAAGTTCCGTATTCGTCTGCGAGTACTTTTGTGTACCGTACCATATGGGATATGTGATTTTAGCCCGAACGCCTTCGAAGTAGCTGTCCCGTAATGGAAATATTTCTTGCTGCTGTCGAGACCCTCAACGGCCGTACCAATCCACCCAGCATCAATCACGTTCATCCATCCATCCGTTGTCCGATTAGCAAAATGAGAGCTCATCTCCAGCAGATATTCCCGACCACCAGAAACACCAGCTAATTTGAAATGGTACTCCATATTGTAATATTCCAAAGGAAATAGATTGATTCCTCTCAAACTTGGACGTTGATATCTCTATCCCATGGGAGGATCTGTAAACAAGGATGTAGCAGTTAGCAGTTGAAAGTAACTGAATAGATTTATGTAAAGGGATACATAAGCTGATGGTTCCACCGCCTCTCCAGTAGTGTCCTGTGCATAATCCATGTTTCGGCTCCAATATCTGTCATGGTTGAAAGATATGACTTTACCGAAGCCCTCATATATGGGAACTCTAGTATTGTAGAACAATCTTGGAATCTTGGAAGCAAAGTGGAACTCTGTTTAGTATCATTTCACCTGTCAGGGAATCTCTGATCTTTGCCTTCAACATACCATGTGTCATAATGATAGTGAAAGGTTGATGATGGTTTTAGCACTTGTTGTAGGATATCCTGTGGAGGTTAGTTGTCAGGTATATACATTGATTCATCTGTAGAATGCAGGAGAGTTTCCCCTTAGTCTTCTCTCTGGGTCTTCCAGCAGCACGAGTGTCTCTGCCTCCGCACCCTCAAAAATCGACATGGCACCAAACCTGCTGCGTATATGTAAACCATATCCAAAGCAAAAGAGATGCTAGCATTCCTTAGAAACAGCAATTCTCATACAACAGCAGAATTAACATAAACTTATTAGGCTATCAAAAATTCAAGGCCTCCTGCAGGCCAAGGCAGGCATCTTTATAGGTAAAGAAAGAAATAACATAGGAACAGTGTCCAGGCGGCTAAGGATCAGCCTAGGCGCGGTGGGGCTTCAGCCACCCACCGACGTCTCCGTTGACAGATGCCGCCGCCCATTCGTCAGGTCGCTAAGCACATTTCAGTCGAAGCCTTCAAACGTTGGAGTTATCGAACGCCGCCAACAGAAAGCTGGGTAGCGGCTTCCGGAGCCCGCTATGCGGCCGGGTACAGACAACAGCTCGGGATTGATAGAATTTACGGGAGGGCTAAGAACTTCTCTACCGTGCTGCAGAGCTACTAGCGGCTGATACAAAGGGGAATTCAGGTATCGTATCGGTTTCAGTAAGTGAAATTAGATGATTTATGTACAGTTAAAGTTAACCAAATAGTTCAGTCTAATACCGAAAAGCCCCTTATTGTCCCCAATTAAGCAGTTTAGTACGGTCTGTAGAATTAAAGGAAATACCGAAAGACAAGGGAGGTAGGAAAGCCAAAAAGCATAGGTCCAACTACCACACGAAAAAGAGAAAAAACAAGACACGCTCTTTGGAGTTGGTTGCAGAAGTACATATAAAAAAAAAAAAGTTAAATAATAAATACACGATTGTCCTTAGTAGTTCTATAATACCGAATAGTGAAATTCATATCGACAGATCCTCAAAACGCTTTCATAGCCGTTGTTATGGCACTTCCCACGAGAATGTCCGTTATAACTGGTCGCTTTAAATTTGTTTTCGTCCCTCCATGCTGTTGTCCTTTTCTGGAACCGCGTCTTAACGAGTAGCGTAGTCATGGCTACCCCCGTGCGAAGGGGAGTAGTAGTCGTGGTGTTGATAATGGTGTGGGTGTTCTGCGTAATAGGAAGGGTTTTGAGGAAGTCAGTTGTTGGTATTTATTTGCGGCGGATATGATGGCCGCTGTGTGGGGTGCGACGGAGAAGAAAATAGATATGCACTGGAAGGATAATGCGGATTGTAAAGGCCGGACGCCAAGGAGTAAGGGTGATTGCAGGGCGATATGTTGGGGGAATGTCCATATTTTTGAGGTTCCCGTTCAGGAATGGGTCGTGGCAAGGCCTGTGGGCTTCTTCGCGATGGGCGGGGATGTCCATTAGCGTTTTGTTGGTTATGCATTTTAAATTCCGGAGTTGGGATACGGCGCTGGGACGTTGGTTTGCCTTTGTCTGTGTAATTGACGTGTCCGCCGTCTCCTCTGTGATACCTTCCGTCTTCTGCTGCCGAAATATTGCCACTAGGAGAAAATCTGACCGTTCGGAGTCTAACTTGGGTACCATTATCGCTTGACTCCTCACTGTCCGTTTCAACTCGAGCTTGTAAGTTATAATTACCCTTTCGAGACTCGAATGCAAGTTTCCTCGCTTCTTGAGAAGGGCTCCTCCAATTGGAGGTAGCGCCTTCAGGGTGGTCCTTTTGACGGTCACGTCCTTCTAGGCCGTCGCGGAAGCTATTAGTCTCCACATCGGATGCAAATGTCACATGCCTCTGTGGGCGCGCTTTCTCTCCGGATAATGCCCGGTACCCACCCACCTGCACCCACTGGGCAATTAAATGATCAATTGCCTGGGAAGATACATGAATCGTTCCCGTGACATCCTGTGATATTGGAGAGAGCGAGCTATCGAGATCTTTGAACGATAGTGCGGGCAATATCGTTGGCATAGTGGATGGCAGTGGTGAGCCAGAACCGTTGAGCTGGGAATTATATGTCCCATTTTGACTGTATTCCTCAGCTTCACAAATAGCGGAGTAACGTAGCCGATCAAGACGAGATATCGACCAGTGTAGGACGATTAGCATATTCTGGACTTCGTCACGCTCTCCCTGAACGATGTCATTTCGTATCGAGTCTGGGGTCCTGCTATAACTTAATTAGTTTTCTAGGTGTATATTCAGAGTAAACGATAAAGGCTTTTACCATACCTTCTAATAAGCTTCCCAAGTTGCAGGACTTGGAACATCACAATAAGGCTTAACTTCAAAGCTTCAAGAAGAGCCAGCAGATATGTAACATGGTGTTTCCAGAAGCAGCGCGTGAATCGCTCCTGGATCAAGTCCCCGCCATGTCGCTGAGCTTTGTCCAACATTTTTGCGAAGGAATTAAATATTGTGTTGCCCCGTTCACTAATTTCCTTTGCGATGCGCAGAGCTGATGGAGAATGCGGAGAATCCTCCGCTTGGAGGTTATGCCCGACATGCTTCAAAGCCACCACGTATAGAGAGAGGCCCTTCGCAATGCTATGAACATCTATACCGGAAGCTGCTACCTTGCAGGCGACGGTATTGAATGACTCAGAAATCTTGAAGGCCAACATTGCCATCCGAATGATAGAGTCTACATTTGTACCTATTAGTTTCGGCGGGCTGGGATCAAATAAGTGAAGCGTACCTATTTTTGATGACATGGTTTGCCGCTTATCGATATGACAAGAATCCTAACCGGTACCACAATAAAGAGGTAACCAAGGGTCCAAGAGGTCTCGATTGCTAGAGATGAGATAATTCGGTCTGTTTAGTTTCTGATGAAAGTGTTAACGTAAGTCAAAGATATAATCATGGCGACGGCTAAGAATTGTTTCGAGAAATGTCAATCAATGGGTCGATCGAGGCCACATAGATATAATGAGCAGAGGAGTCACTAAGAGTTAGACGTCCAGCATCACGGCTAATAATATGGTGAGCGAAACGTATCAAGGGTAAGGCGCAGCCTATTTTCGCCTCATTTACCAGTAATTCTTCCGGCATGCTAGGTTAATTAACATTGCCATTCATTTTTGAGCCTCATTCCCTGCGGCGAGCGCCTGAATTTGTAGCAAAATACTACCCGGAAAGAACCCAAGCCATATAGCGAGCAGCCTCGTCCTATTTGATAGAACAAAGTTGACGCCCCGTTTTGCTACGGAGCTAGTAGATCACCTGATCTTCCCGCCTAGGGATTGTGAAACGGACATTTCTCAGGAACCCGGAGATGTCAAGTGGGGGATCAAGCTGATGTAGCTCCCAGAGCGGAAACTCTTTGTTGGGATATCATTACCAAAACTAAAGGGATTCTCCTCAGGTAGCAGTGAAAGTTGTGAAGATCATGGAACTACGCCCTTCGGGACCCCACGGACAGAACCTTTTGAGGATCCTCTATCCATTGGTCGGTAAGAGTAATAAATGGCCGTTGATTGAGCATGATGGAATTATAGTCCATCGTTCATTCAGTCTTAGTCCGCTATTTCTCCTCGATCTGCCAACATTCCACCTACGAGAGTACGGCCCATCACCAAACTTACAGGGTAAAACCATGGATAGCAGGCGCGCCTTATCCAAGCCTGGCGCCAACAGGATTATACGAACTGCAATATGTCAACGTGACGCCTTTGAAACTATGCTTGATCGATTGTTCCATCGGAGAGTTGAATTCCGGATTACCCCAGAAAAAAAAATCGGATTCCAAAAATCTACCCGTTTGCCGGAAAAGAGTCAAATACAGCTTGATGAACCTGACATTCGACTCTGGCTATACATGCAGTTGAAGTGCGGCTGGTGCTTTCAATCCAAATGTCTACTCACCTAGGACTTAGAAGGACTTCCATGAGAGTTTTGGGTGTTATCCTGGGATTATTTGCCCCCATTTGCCCCTGGAAGAAGCGCAAGGTATTTCCCATGAGATGGGGAGGCTCCCGGGTATCCTTCGCTGCGGCACGGCACGAAGAACGAGCACGTCTTTAGTGAGTTATGTGTGTTGGTTTGTTTCGCTCTGAAAGCCCGGAAGGATGTTGGAAAGTTTTAACCCCTAATCTGTAGACTCCCGAATGATAGGTAGGGTCTTCATGGTGGTTAAGATGCGGTGTGGGGGCATCCATGCATGGATGTACTGTACATTCTGTAGGCAAAATTAAATGTCGACAGAAGCCTTAAGTTCCCGAGTAATCATGGGAAATACCTAATATTTCCTGCACAAAGGATACATACAGGTAGAAACCCCTAGGTTTCATTGGAGGTTCCAAGGTTGAGCAAAAAATAAGGTGCCCGCCGGAGGTGGTAAATACAATTAAATATCCAAAGCCTCATTTAATGACGATAGCCCTGAACAGCATGCATGATTGAAGGATGAAACGCGCTGCAAGTGATGGCTGGAACACGGTCAAGTTGCACACCTGGTGAGGCATGTTGGTTGCTGTAGTTGGTGTTTTCTGGTCGTGTGGCTGCACATATTTAACGCAGCTACCACATGTTGTGCTGCAACCCGATTGCGGTAGGTTTAGCCGATCCTGGCTGGCGCAGCCGCCTCCACTCTCCTTGCTCCCTTGAAACTCGAACCCAAGTTCTGGATAGTCATGGCATGTCGTATAGAAGAAGAGGGGCAGTGGGCATTTGAGCTACGCCAGTATCTCGCTCTAATGAATTCTGTAAGGTACACCCATTATATCGCAGCCTCCTAATTGCCCGAAGACGGAGATGAGGTGCTGATCTACGATTTCGCTCCTGCAAGGCCGTTCGATGATATTCTCCCCAAGCTCCTCACGACGGTTGACCAGCTTATCCCTCCTCGCGCCCATTTCCGTAAATAAGAGATAATTTCGTTTGCTGCCGCTAATATATCCGAAAGTGGAGAGTAACGGTGGTGTGGAAAGTCAGAAGATTGGTTGAATGAGTAGCACGTTGGGGAAGCTTTGGCTCCAATACCCATCTCCGTCTTCGTCGATGGCCTGTTCTATTTCAGGGTGGAGTTGACGGATTACGAATGCGTCGGACAATCTGATTACTGCCATTCAAAAGCCCGTATATATCAACGCCAGCAATAACTCGCAAGGCTGTTATAATGAACCCCTCTGCCGACCCTTCGAAATCTTTGAATTCTTTCCATACTGTCCCTGGTCCAGCACAGGCTGGCGAGGATGGAGCGCTGACACTACCTAGCGCAGCAGTTGTCTCAAACACAGCTACGAATAAACTAGAGACCACAAATTTTGGCGAATCAAGAAAAGAAGTAAGATCACCGGTCACGGATTTTGACGAGTTTGGATTACCTATTCAGACCACTAGCCAGTCCCCACGGCCAAGCAACCACGAACCGTCAGACACGGCGAGTCGGTCGATGCCTGTAGATAACAATGTGGTAACTCTGCCAGTTTCTAACGAAAGCACGCAAGAGTCAAGATTATCGAAAAATGATGCAGGACCATTCACCGCTACATCGGACATTACGACTCAGGAGCGAAATGCCTCGCAGCCAACGTCAACTACTCGCGTCCACAAACTAGCGGAGGACTTGTCAACATTAGGTCCCCTACGTGGGCCGAAACAGCCCGACACACCAGAGAACCCAACCAAGCCTCAGTCACAAACCTCAGAGACTTCAAAAAGCCACAATCGCGGGCCAAGTGGGGCGGCCGTTATTTCCGAATGGTCACATCAACATATTGCTGTAGAGGAGGAGGAGGTCAATGAAAAGGACAATGATGATGAAGATGACTGGAAAGATATGCCCGCATTGGGGGAATTTGATGTCTATGACGACTACGGTAGGCTTGTTGCTCGCGGAGCTGCACTAGAGGACGATGCAGCTGTATACCAGGGGCTGGGAGGTGCTGGAAGGGGTTACACTCGGGTCCAGATCGACGAAGATGCGCAGTCAGTCACCAGTCTAGATGACGATACGAAATACCTTTTTAAGGAGCCAGGGAGTAACGCGATTGGGGTCGAAGAAGAACAACGAGATCCCCTCGCGCAACTACAGGCCACGAAAGATCTTCTAACAGAAGGACAAAGAATTGCGTACGTTGGAGTGACAAGACTAATGATCTATCAAATGGTAAAAGAGTTTGAGGCTTTTCGGCCATCAAGATCCTCGAAAAAATATATTTCCTCGGCCATCGATTCCATGGCCAAGTGGGGTCAGCAGATGATGATACGACTCTATGCACATATGGATATAGATTCTGCGGAACAAATCATGATCGAGCAGCTGGCAGAACACGGTGTCCAGCCGACAGATCTTGTTCCACCGCTTATGCAAAATTCACGAGTTAAAAACCCTCTGTGTAGCGAGTCTACTTCGACCAGACCGTCCACTTCATCAGCAGTCCACGTGGAGAAGCCCCTTGACTCAAGTTACACATCTGTAGCTTCTGAGCAATGCTCGTTGCCGCCAACACGACCCCCTCCATACGAAATTCACGCCGATGAAGATTTACCAAACGTCAAGTCCCCGTCTGAAATGCCGACTTCAGAAAATATTGACATCGATCTTCGATGGACTGTACTCTGCGACCTTTTTTTGGTACTTATTGCTGACTCAACATATGATGCTCGCTCACGACGATTGCTTGAACGAGTTGGAGATGCCTTAAACGTGTCCTGGTCGCAAATATGCCAGTTTGAAAAGCGGGTGATTGATGCTTTGGAAATGCAGGAGGAGAAAAGTAAAGAGACGTGGGATGAGGCAGAACATATGGAAGCGCGACGGAAACAAGCCTTAAAAAAAAGATATATGATCATGGGCCTTGCAACAGTTGGTGGAGGCCTAGTAATTGGTCTTTCAGCAGGATTACTTGCTCCAGTTATTGGTGCAGGTCTTGCGGCTGGGTTTACTACCATCGGAGTCACGGGGACTGGTGCCTTCCTGGGAGGTGCTGGGGGAACAGCACTTATAGCGTCGGGTGCTACTCTTACTGGTGGAACAATTGCAGTCAGAGCGTCTCATAGGCGAACCGGTGCTGTGAAAACATTTGAATATCGCCCCTTACATAATAATAAGAGGGTTAACCTTGTTGTTACTGTTTCTGGATGGATGACTGGAAAGGTTGACGATGTCCGATTACCATTCAGTACTGTCGACCCTATCATAGGTGATATCTATTCCGTGCTTTGGGAACCAGAGATGCTTCAGAGTATGGGGGATACAATCAATATTCTTGCTACAGAGGTATGTAATGTGCAACTGCTGCGTAGGTCATTCCTACTTTTCGTGTTTCTAATATCAACCTAGGCTCTCACTCAAGGTCTTCAGCAAGTCCTAGGAAACACTATCCTTGTTGCTCTAATGGCATCTTTACAACTCCCAATTGTGCTAACTAAGCTTTCATATTTGATTGATAATCCCTGGAATGTGTCCCTGGTTCGTGCCAATGCAACCGGGCTCATTATGGCTGATTCCATCATGGCTCGAAACCTTGGCAATCGTCCGATAACCTTGATAGGTTTCTCTCTGGGATCACGCGTGATTTTCTCTTGTTTGAAAGAGCTTGCGAGCAAGGGTGCCCATGGGCTGATCCAGAACGTCTATCTGTTCGGTTCCCCAATAGTTGCAAATAAAGATGAATATACGAAGGCCCGAAGTGTCGTATCGGGCAGATTCGTGAATGGCTATGCTTCCAATGACTGGATTCTAGGGTACCTATTCCGAGCAACCAGTGGTGGAATTATGCGGGTAGCCGGCCTCGCACCTGTTGAGAATGTTCATGGCATAGAAAATATGGATGTGACACAGTTTGTCAACGGGCACATGGCCTATCGCGCGGCGATGCCAAGATTACTTCGTGAACTAGGTTGGGAAGTTGAAAGCGATGAGTTTACCGAAATCGAAGATCCTGACCCAGACAAGCATTCAGAAAGGCAACGAGAGTTGATTCGTGAAATTGACGAAGCACGGAAAGAAGCAGAAGCAGAACCAGATAAAGCTAAATTTGGTTTTTTTAAGCGTGGGAAACTGGCACAAAAGAAGGGGTGGGAAACTTACGACGTTGATCGGAAGGACCACTCTTCGCGAAGTTCGTCCGAAAGCGATTTCGGTCCTGCCTCCGATACTGTTCTGTTTGATATCGATGCTATCCGCGCCGAGCTAGCATCGGAGCAAATGGAAGTGAGACAGTTAGAATCCACTTTACCCCCGATAAAAATTGATCTCAATTCACCGCCCCCTCTACCTCGATATTCGTCGAGTGAAAAGCCATCGGCGGGTACTGAGATGCCTTCGAATACAGAGATTCCCGCGGCCAATGACTTTCATGGTTCGCCCTCAAAAGCACAAACGAGTAGTAATTTTGTAACCTGGCGCGATTCAGTTGAGCGCAATCACGACGGCCATGACGACCAGATACAGATGACGTTTGATTCATCCTATGTCAGCCCCCCTGCACACTCACCGCCGGCATCGTCGTCGTCCTTATCCCACGACTTGTCCCGTGGCTTATCCTTTATGAATTTATCCCCATCACCAATACCGTCCAGCGGAGCCAGCCCAAGGTTTGGCAGTATTAATCTTAGTCATAACGCATGGGCCGATGACGATTACGATGAACGAAAAGACGGAGATACGAAGATGACTTTTGAATAGGGAACAGCATTCGGAGGCGCTTGGTTTTTGTCCTCTGTTGTTCCTTTCTTCCGCTCATACCGCCGATGTATATGATTTCTCCTTACATACATACCGTCCCTGTATTACGTTTTTGCACATATCTTCTACACCGCACTTGTTTTGAGCCTAGTCGATATATATACAGGTTTTTAGATGGATGGCAGTGCCTTTCAATAATTTTATCCCCAGTGTTATTCTATAAATCGCACATGGTGTCAGGGTGTCATTTACTTGCCCCTTTACCGTCCTTGACTCGCTGCCCAATGACCGAGGCATCTTTGTCTTTTGGAACGTGGATATTCCCTTTTACCTATTTTGATTTCTGTGTCAAATATCTATACGGCACATTTAAGCCCATGTAAATGTTCACTCATGTGGCTACATTTTAAATGTATTTGTTTTTCGTACACCAATTAATGGATGCTGTGTCCGCTTGATTGTGCGTACACTTTTTCTTCAAATATTCGAGCCAAATGCTTAGGAGGTATGTTTAGAGTTTTAGTAGAGTTTTAGGAGTGTTGGCATCAAGCTTCCACATCACATACATCTGCAATGGACACTCTTTTGTAAATTATTATATTCCTAGAAAAATAATGACTACATCCGCTAGCGCCCTGGCTCTTGACCACGGGCGAGCGAGCGAGGGGAGCCGACATGCTTGGCAAACATGGGCTAAAGGCTCCAGCAACCGCCCAGCCTTCGCCTGGATCCCATCACCCAGTTGCAAGCGTGCGTGTCAGCTCAACGCAAAGCCATATTATCCAGCGCGACAACAGCTATCACTCGATAGATACTGCTGCTCCTCTTTGCACATGAAGTGGTGATCGCGCTCGCTTCTCAATAACCGGTCCACAGGACTGTACATTTGCTCATCAATTCCTCCTGGCGCGCCTTCTTACCTCCCACGTGGCTACCTGGCTACCCACTGCGCCTCCAAACAATGATACCCAAAGGACCTAATTCCAGCTATGCCGCAACATTCCAAACACTGCGTAATCATACGGGAGGGGCACCGCTAACTCAAGCCGGGGGTCGGTTGATAAACCGGAGAGATTCAGGTCCAGCACCCAATGGTTCGACTAATAGGAAGATTAAGCCGGAACCCGCAACAGACGACGAACCGCTCAGCTCCACTGACGAAAGTGAACAACTGAATTCACATGCCGCACTCTCGCCTTTTCCTGAACCCACATGGAAATCATATTCCCGGTCGCCAAAAGAAACGGAGAGCAGATCGGTAGGAAACACCGGGGTTGACACCGATTTGTACGACGAGGACGATAGACGGCCACCAAAGCGGAGGAAGAAAGGCCTAGATACCCCGCGGAAAGGAGAAAGACGACCGGGAACGGTGAAATCTTCCCCACCTATGTCGTCTAAGGAGACTCCGCGCAAACCTATTTTCATGATGGAAAGCGAATCCCTCTTCTCTCCACACAGGCCTCCTCCAACGAAAAGACAGTATGGGGGTGCCAATCCACACGCTTCCCCAAGAAGGAAATCATCAAAACACTTCGAAGTTCCCTCTTCTACCGCGGAGGATGGGCAATCCGCCATCCATTCATCCCAGGTCTCCTCTAATGGACCTAAATTCAAAACGCCCCCTTCCTTCCCAAATGAGGTCACGCCCAGCGCATCATTTTTCACTGGCACATCGCACTTGGATGACGACGATGGCGATGACGATTCATTGTCCTCACTCAGTTCCATATCTTCCTCCATAAGCCTCCATCTAACAGAAGCCGAAAAACACCAGCTTGACTGCGCCACACCAAGACAAAAGGCTATAATTTGCCCAATGTGTGATCAGGCGGTTGATCCCAGGTTCATAGGTGATTTGTGGTCCGCTGAGAATCTTAGTTACAGGAAGAAAGCCCAATTCTGCAGGGATCACAGGGTCAGAGCCGCCGAGTATGAATGGGTTAACAGGGGATATCCAACGATTAATTGGGAAAATCTTCACAAACGTATCGAGAAGCATTATGTGGAGCTGGATCAAATCTTAACAATGAAAAAGTCGTCATTCTACCGAAATGAGCTCGAGTCATCCCGTACTGGGAAGAAGAAGGGAAACCTACGTTTGACGGTTGATGAGGATGAAGCTGATAAGTTTTTGCCTGGTTATTATGGCCCCTGGGGGGCAAAGAAGATGTAAATCCGGACCAATTCCGTCTATCTTTTGCTGTAATAGTGCGCTCGATATGCTAACTCAGTACATTTGCATAGGATGGATGCCATCATTAGCCACTTTGCAGGGAAATTCAAGCACCTTGCACCAACAGACCATCTGATAAAGGCTGCTGGGGTTTCTGGATTTGTTCAGTCTGTCATGGTTCCGGAGTTGGCAGTAATGTTGGTTAAGGAAGACATGGGCCTTGACGACGCAGGTGCGCGACAGGTATTGACGGATAGTATGGAAATCGGGAATCTGATCAATAAACAGCCAGATGATGTCATTAAACAGATTGACAGACAATGACGATTTTAGGTATATGAACTTTTGTGCCCTGGGTTTGTCGTAGGAAGCTTTATTATTATGATCGTTAATATACTTCCGCAATCTTATCTCATGTATTTCCGTTCCCCTTTTCCCTTATTCACTACCTCGAATCATTCCCTGTATCCTACCCCTATATCTCCGCGAGAGAGGGAATGTGTGGAATAGTTATCACACTCATATTTAATCAACTTTTGCTCTGCCATACTAACATTACACTCAATTTGTGAACTCAAGAATCTGATATGAAACTTCAATCTACTGAATCACACATCATCTGGCTCCAATTGATCGGACACTCTCAGGTGCAAAACTTGGGTAAAATCGAGTCTCACAAACTCAACTGGTCGCATGACACCCGATGAAAACGACTAGGAATTACTTCTTAACACCACCGGATAGCCCAGTAAAAAACGGACAATACCCTGCCCTCACATTAGCCTACACCGCACACCTCCATGGCATGCTCTAAATCGAAAATTCAACATTCCAAACATCTAAACCCTAGACGCCCTTTTCCCCTTATATGCTAATCCAAAAACAACCAAGCCATATGTGGCCAGCATACTAAGGCCAATGGGAACAGGCTTCCTTGTCTTCAGCGCTCTAGGAATTGCGCTTCCAGCTAACACAGTCGAGGCTATCAGGCTCAATTCTTCGCCGAAGGGTTGTTGGCCTTGGAGTCGATAGTAGCTGAGGGCGTAAAGGGCGCCAACGGAGAGGCCCGCGGCGATGGAAGGGATGGATCCGGTGCGCGCGTAACCGATGATCCCGCCGCAGGATGTCAGGACGGACAGCGCGGCGGCTGAAATGGTGACGTTTTGAGAGGAGGGCTGTTGAAGTGGGGGTTAAGCTCTTGTACAATGAGATGAGGGAAAGAAGAGGGAAGAAACATGGCTGCACTGATAGTTTGAGGGGAAGGGAGGGGTTGAGATATGGGGCCCTCGATGAGCTCCGTACGCACCATTGTTACTCTTAGTACGTTTCTTAACACTTGTAGCTTGGGAGGATGGTGTTTACCAGACCGGCTATGCGTCGTACGTAGCAGCGATATAGTGTGGTGGAAGCGTCAACAACGGGAACCTCTTTAGCGGAAGTTTATTATTTTAAGCTTGGATGCGGAGGAGGAGCTTGGGCCATCCGGCCCGAGATCACGTGCTGGTGACTATGGTCATGTGATATGGGACTACCTGTTCTTGTTCTCGCCTCTTCAGATTATGTTATGCGCAGGTTGCGAAAACTTGACGCCATTGCCCGCTTTTACATACCCTAACGGAGCAGATACGTTAATACCATATCTTGTCCACCTCGCATTTCTTGTTTTAGAACCGTTCCATTGCCACAGCTATCACCACAATGCCTCCAAAACGTCGTGTCGCATCATCAGCCTCCCCAGCGTCGCAAGCTCAATCTGCCTCCGCTTCCTCTTCTACTCCTACGCCAACAAAGGCGACTCTCAACCCAATATTAACAAATGCAAGCGCCTCACTTTCTTCCAACTCCCAAACCCAAGATATCGTAGTTGGTATCTGGAGGCAATACCTAGCCCAAACGCCGAAAAGAACACTTCAACTAGATGCATTCATGGCATTTTTGCTTATCGTAGGAGGCGTTCAATTTCTGTACTGTATACTGGCTGGGAACTATGTAAGTCATTCTGTCCCTCCTCTTTCCCCTTGCTATTTTCGTCCTTTCATGCCGTCGCAATTTTCCAAAATTCCCTTAGCTAACAACCAATCTTAAAATTTAGCCGTTCAACGCGTTTCTCAGCGGATTCTCCTCTGCTGTCGGCCAATTCGTTCTCACTGCTAGTTTGAGAATGCAGACAAGCCACCAGGGAGGAAAAGATAGAGAAGCTACGTCTACATCCAAAACCGTCCCACAACCGACGAATGGGGATTTACCGTCGAATGGCTTATCTAGCGAAAGGTTTGTGGTCCTATGTGGTCCGTAATTTCTAGGATTATTTGCCTGTTATCCTCTTTCCCGGCCTAGCGCATATGATGAGCGCAAGCTCTGCAGAAAGCTTAAAATTATGTCGAGCGGAGACTGACCCGTGTATTTTTATAGGGCGTTCGCGGACTATGTGTTTGGCAGTTTGATACTGCATTTCTTCTGCATCAATTTTATTAACTAATCGGGCTCTTCCTCTTTTTACTTTTCCATTTCGTCTGTTGCTGTCTACGTTTTTAAAAACAACTAGCGGTTATGTACGATTAATACTACTGGCTACCCAAGCTCTTCAGACCAATTAAATAGACTGTCATGCGTGGTTTCCTAGTTGCTAGGGAGTTATGGCACGGGAACTACATATGGGAGACTAGATATGTTACCAGGGCTAGTAAAATTCTAAAAATTCTAAACGTATCTTTTTATGTCAGTTGTAAACCCAGGATAACAGTGCAATCCCTGGCTAGCTTGAACAGCTCATGGTGCATTAGAATGATAGATCATTTGCCTAGTGGCTATTTACATCCCTAATGGGTCCCGCAGATAGAAATATAAACAGCTCTAAATATGCCATATTGGAATTTATCCCAAATCTCATTCCGGAAAAAACATCAAAACCCCCTCGCACCCCTTTTCATAATGGGTCTTTTAACCACACTCCCACCCCCGCCGGCAGCCGCATTAGATCCAGGCCTCCTCACAGCTGTTGTCCCAGAGGCAGGCCGCCTCACCACGGTCCTCACCCCCATACTAGCAGACCCCCGTTCCGCGTCCCGTTTCCGCCGTAAGGCGTCGTCTTCGGTCTTTTTCCGCTCCTGCTCAGCTGCACGCTCACGATCAGCAGCCATTTGTGCCTCGATTTCCATCCGTCTGTTGAATTCGTGCTCCGTCACACGACGCTCTCGGGCTGAGTACCCTTTTTCTTTTATCGAGTAGAAGACTCCACCTAGGTCGGCAAGCCACTAGAGGTTTTGAAATTATGTTAGCTATCCAGGTATAGTGAGGTATTGAAGATGGCTGTTCTTAAGGGCGACCGACGGAAGTGATCATGTTGAATATAAAGAAAGAAAACGCAGCGGCACTACAAGTGGGTTGAATCAAAACTTACCCGAGGGTCCACAGACGTAACGGTAGACATATACTCCTTGCTAGTTAAGATCAATTCGTGGTACACTACATAGTCGGGTAGGTAGCCAAGGCCGTATAGCGAACTTGTCGGATGAAGTTGTATCGTGACGCTAGTGCGGAGATTGATATACTCGCCAATCCCCTTGACCCTGGCGGCCTGGTGGTAATACCCAGAACATATACATTTTCGTATGACGTCCCAGTCGGTTCCGCAGCTTGTTATGGTCATTTTTTGCATCGTCATGATATCGTACAGCTGCTCGCGGATCTCCTTTGCACGGCGCAACGCTTTGGAATGCAGGAAATGTTTTACGCACCATGAATCGGAGTAGCCGTTCGATTTCCACTGCGTGTATACATGAAGCAGAGTCAGATGGTCGGACTCAGGTACGAAAAATTTTTCTCGGGCAGCATCCGATTCCTCTTGGCGCTCTTTGGGCCGGTAGAATACACCTGGCACAGAAAGCATTGACACGATCGTTAGCATCTCCTCGCTGCACTCATATTCTTCAGACGCACTGATGAGTAGTTTCGCGAGAGATGGGTCCATGGGGAAAGCACTCATGCGGCGACCCATCGGCGTCAAGTCTCCAAGATTATCGATGGCACCTAATGCCCAGAGATCAAACAATGATGTCGTAATGGTATCTTGTGGTGGTGGATCCATAAAGTCGAAATCGAGAAGATCCTTGACTCCTAACGATTTCAACAGTAGCACAGTATTGGACAGGTTCGTTCGCTGGATTTCAGGGATAGTTTGGATATACAACTCGTTTTTGAACGCAAGTTCCGTGAATAAATGATAGGTCTTTCCAGGTCCAGTTCGTCCAGCACGACCAGCACGCTGCGAAGCGTTTGCTTGCGAGATGGGCGTGATTTGGAGGGTGTCCATACCCATTCGCGGATTATAAACTTTCAATTTGGAAAAACCGGCATCGACCACATACATGATTCCATCGACAGTTAAACTAGTTTCGGCAATGTTGGTGGCAACTATCACCTTCCTAACTCCAGGGGGTGCTTTATCGAAAATTTTAGCTTGCAAATCTGCAGGCATTTGACTGTATATTGGCAGAATACTAATCTTCGGAGGATCATTTAGGAGAGCCAAACGCTCCGCTATCAATTCGCAGGTCACCTCAATATCCTCTTGCCCGGTCATGAAAACAAGAATATCTCCAGGACCTTGGGAAACATGGATAGCCAAAACCTGCTTCACCGCACTGTCAACATAGTCTTCACAAGGTGATCGCGAATACTGAATGTCCACAGGAAACGTTCGTCCAGGGATAAAGAATTCTGGAGCCCCGCCGTAGAATCTCGAGAACCGTTCAGCGTTCATTGTGGCTGAAGTGACAATGAGCTTCAAATCCCGTCTGCGCGCAAGCACTTTTTTAATAAGGCCCATCAAAACATCCGTATTCAAGGCTCGCTCATGGGCCTCGTCCATGATAATACAAGAGTATTTGTCAAGGTCTGGCTGGACTAGAGATTCTCTTAATAGGACACCGTCGGTCATATCTAGCGGTAATTATAGAGATTAGTTGGCATTCTCTCGCGTAAAAAGTTCAAAGGGTCCATTACGCACACTTGATAGCTGTTTCATTGCTAGTGCAATCCTCAAAACGAATGGCATACCCAACAAGTCCTCCCAGCTTAACCTCCATCTCCTCACTGACCCGCTTTGCAACACTCATCGCCGCGACACGCCGTGGCTGCGTGCAACCAATCATGCCAAGTTTTGCATAACCATCCTCATAAAGAAACTGTGTTAACTGGGTAGTCTTCCCCGAACCAGTCTGCCCAATGACGATGACCACCTGGTTGTCCCTAATGACCCTCAAGAGTTCCTCCCTGACTGCGAAAGCAGGCAGATACTCCCTCTGCTCCCTCAGGGTTTTGCTCTTGCTAAACGCACTAGCTCCTTCATTTTTCTTCAAATGCTCCGCAAATTTACTACCCTTATGCCGCGCCTCCTCCTCCCCAGGGACTGCTGCAGCACTATCTCCCTCATCCTCTTTAATGCCCATGAGATTCCCCAGCGCCGTCCCAGCCACGTTAGTAGCATCCTGCGCCTGTTTCTGCCGTTCTTTCTGCACTCTCTTTTCGCGCACAACCTTACTTCCCTTCCGACTAAACACTGCCATGTCGCTCTGTGGATCGCGCACTGCAGGGACGGGTTCAAGCTGCTTAGTAAAAATCGTCCGGCCGTCCAGAAACGGTGGCCGTAAATCATGCACGAGCAAATGTACACGAGTAGAATCCTCATCATCGTCAAAGTCAACATCATATTCCCTCCTCTGCGCCACTCCAGAGGTCAACATGCGATTCGTCTCCCAGGCGTCGACATCTCTCTGCTTCTGCGCCGCGCGGGCACTGACGCGCTTGCTATTCTTCTTCTCAGACAGCGCTGCTTCCCGCTGTTGATCTGCCCATGTACTGTCGGCCCCGCCGAATGGGTTATGCGTCTCGTCGCCAAATGTATGTCCTAGTTCATCACCGGCGTACCAGTCCCGGTCCAGTGCAAGGGTGTCTTCGATGTCGACAAGCGGTTCTGGGCCTTGGAAAGTCTCCTGGTGTGGGGTTGAATCTCCATTGCGTACTGCGCGGGGGGTGGACGCACGGCTGGTGCCGCCATACTTGTCCTCCCTGCTGCTTTGGAGCCGACTTCGGGGGGCGTAAATGTGCTTGGATGTCTGGCCCAGATGGGATGGTGTTGGAGTGAAGCGGTTTGAGTCCAGCTTCCGGCGTTTGGGACTGTCTTCTCGGACCATTGTTTATTTCTAATGCTGAAATGACTGATCGAAGCAAAACGACAGTCATGCCATGATATCTGGTTCTGTCGGCTTGCGATTCAAATATGTGATATTCTGGGGGTCAACTTGACATGTTTGATAAGTTTGCAACGGACTTTAATTTCCCTAGCCCCAATCCCCGGGCCCGGAAAAACATTCAAACCGCTGGATGTATTGTACATGTACGATAGAACAGTTCTTCTACGTGCCCAAAAAAAAAATGCCCAACCCCTGTTGTTTAAAATTTCGGACAACCAACAATGCCAATATAATGAAGTTGAATATAAACAGATAAAATTAAAATTAAAATAGCCAAAATAAATATATTCAATAACAGAAATGAATAGCAAAGTGACCGATAGTATTTCATTCTGTCCCCAGGCCCAAGCGCCCCGAATCAATTTCAACCGTAACAATATCCAAAAAAGCACACCGACACTTGCGGCCTTATATCCCTTCTATTAATTGCCTGACACAGGTAAATTCCGCCGCATCCTCGACCTTTTTCTCCCTCTTTCTTCATCTCTCTCCTTTAGCCCTACCTCCCTTTATTTTGTATTTTTCGTTCTCTTTCTGTTGCAAATCCACGCAAAGCTGATTCAGTTATCTGAGAACTTAGCATCATGTTCTTTTGTTGCAGAAATTATGGCCCCAGTCCTCCAAAGACACCCCTGAGATAGTGCAAGCATCCGATGAAATAGGTAGATTGTAGGGAAAACTAAAAATAAAATGAAAAAATGAAATCATGAGAAAACAGGAAAATTCTGGACGCTCGGTCAAATTTGTCGGACCATCACGTCATCCTGGCAGATCTCTTTAGTCTCGACTCCTGCCCCTTGTTTGTTTGGTTTTCGTCTCCTCTTCCTTTTCGTGATCCACGGTTTCAACAGCACTTCTTCAGGTCTTGCTCGGGGAATTGGGAGTTGCCAACAGCTACAATTCTGCATTTCAATCACTCGCGAGCGTATTCCGGACCCGGGAAGCGTCTTCACGAGAGCTAATAAGTCTCGCCACCTGCACCATTGTGCGAAGGACCTACCATGGTGGAATATCCGTATGTCGCGCCGGCCTGTTCGTTGGGGTCGAGGTTCGGGCTCAACATGTTGTTGGAAGCCTCGGGCGGGACCGCGAAACCTGGCCCCGTTGGGTTGCCAGCCCCTGGGGCATTGGAAGCGGTGCCCCCGACTGGTCCGCCGGAGCCGTAGCCGCTGCTCGGTGGCCGGTTCTGGTTCTCCCCCCTTGAGGATTGGGTCTCAAACCAATCAATTCAATTGTTCAGATATTGTGTCCCCCCCAAGTTGAGGCAACAAAAAGAAATTATATGAGAAATTGGGAGGAGAGAATACACTATGGAATCAGCCTATACTCACTTCGCGATATTTTGAAAGATATATCTTCAGTGCTTCGGAGTAGTTTTCGAATCCGAGCGAGGTCATAGCAAAGAGGATGTCTTCCCCATTGACCGTCTTCCTTTTCTCCTGTTGGCATTTTTCCGAAGCTATAAAGTTTTTAGGCGATGTAAATTAGCTCTTCCATGTCGCGATATTCTTATCGCCGGGAAAAGGCACGGGGCGAGTACACACCTTCGCTGGTGATGAACGAGATGAACTCGCTCACACATTCTTGCATGCATTCTTTTGCTTCCTTTGCGATTTTGGCATTGTCCGGGAGAGCGGTTTTCATTATTCGAGCAACTAGAGAAGGTTACAGATGTTAGCATAATATAGTGAATTGACCGGGAGGGTGCGCTCCTATCTGTAACTGGGAAAGCGATGGAGGGTAGCAATCCGACATGGCAAAAAGTCCTATACAAAGGTGCCAGCCAAAGAGCGTGCAGTGCACAATTACTAGGAAAAGCGAATAGAGTGCTAATCCGGGGATATGCTTAAAATCGAACAGCGCTTCTGCCTGCGTGCCTCACGCGAGGATAGGATGCCAACCAGCCAGTGACACATGGGAAGGTCAAAGAAAACAAATAATAGCACAGGAAGAATACGCGCAAATCAAGTCAGAAATCGCAACATGCAAGGACGCGCCTAACGAACCATTTGCAATAGGAAGCCATCGATCTTGCTCTTTCACCTCGAATTCTCCCTGGCCTTGCGCTTGGGTATCTTGGTGTTCTCGTTCCATATGCTCCGCGTCGTCGCCTGACTGAGTTCCTGGTTCCACCTCTGGTTCCTTTGGAGGAGAGGCCGACGACATGATTTTTACGTCTTTTGGATACGCGCACCAGATAGCAACTTCAACACGGACGGGTGAACACGTCACTCCTCTCGGATCTTAGAATCTGCGGGTTCTATGCAGCCCTGCGTCAACGTACGTCAGACTGGGCAGCTATTCGCTTCACAACAGCCCTGAGCGGGAACCTCAAAGAATTATGGTGTGGGGGAGAAGACACTCGAGTGACTACTTTTTTTCGCCAGGGACCTACCGGGTCTTTGCGCTGTAGTGGCACCTCTATTGCATGGGCCGGTACGGTTAGTTCCCAAACGCGCTGTTGACGCGCACTGGCCAGCAGCCCTCCCTTGAGAATCCGACGATGCGATCGGGAGTTATGGCGTGGGGACGATGGATAAATCTGAAACTAAACGGGTTGGGCGGTGATGGGTGGGTGGAATAATGCGGGTCAATTGACCAGGAATAGGGCACTGCTAATTCCAGGTTGGGCCGATAGTTATTGATATCGCCTGCAGCAACGGAGCTACGCGTTGTGCAACCGGCTGTTGTCGTTCTTATAATTTGTAAACGAGCCAGCTGTAAAAGAACGAAATAACGTGAACGAGGTGACCAAGTGCTCGGAAGTCAACAGCCCAGAGTATCGAATTGGCCGCTAGCCTCAAGCTTCGACCGAATAAGTTGTACTTTCAAGTTGGGATAAGCCCGCGCCGCATAACCCGCACCACTTTCTTGTTTATTGTTTCTTGAGTCCCTGTCTTCTATCCCTCGCTCTCTGTCACGCTTCCTCTCCGCTTACTCTTTCGTTCTTCCCGGAACCCTGCGGTGAGTTGACGGGGCGCGTCGCACGTCACACACCGTCGATAAACTAGCTAAACCTGGCGGTCTACCCGGAGGGCAAAACTCAAAACAATTCGATTGTGGCTGGGGATGGACTGCAGACGGAGACAAATTAGGGAGTTTGTTGGGCGTCTTGAACGATTTGGGCGTCGGGGAGCATTGTTGGATGAAAGAGAAGTCGCAGCATTCCGCGCCGGCTGAGGCATGTGTATTTCAATACGGTAACCGCCAGGTAAATGTTACGCTCGCCCAGGCCAAATGGCAGTGCTGGAGGCTGTAACCGTGATACAGGCAACCGCAGAAAAAAAGCAAAATGGCAAAAGGCAGCGCTTAACTTAGAGATGGCCATGGGAAAGGGCAGTTGTTCGATGAGCGCGCATTTTCGCGTGTAGTACTACGCGGCGGTGCATGGAAGCTTTTACGACGTCAAAGAGATTCCAGCAAATGGCCAGTTGTTCCAGTTTAGTTTGGGAAGAGCTGGCATCCTCGAATCATCGTTGGTCTACATGGGATAAGTCATGTCAACAGACACAACAATTGGATGGGCTGCTTGGTAACCTCCCTCGTCGAGCCAGTCAAAACCCGCCAAATTCTCATACTTTTCCCCGAAGACAGCTTGTTGGCTGAGGGAGTCAAAAATCGTCATACTTCAATATCGATTAGGTGGATACTGTAAAGGCTGCGCTCTTTTACAGCACGGGAGGACCCTTTGAAAAGGATCATACACCTCGGGCCCCTTCAAGCTGAGCGATTCCACCAGCGCTATCTTTATTAACAGCCCGAAGGCACCACCTCGCAGTTTCATCACTTTCATACAGATGTGTTCCGGTGTTCTTCCCGGTGTGCCTAAAATGTTTGAGGGCATTCACTTGGGTCCAAATAACTAATGTGAATAAATGCATGGTGATCATGAACTGGCCTTGCATTGGGGTGGCTTTAGCTTCTTTTTTTTTTTTTTTTTTTTTTTTTTTTTTTTTTTTTTTATTTTAATTTCCCTTATAATACTCAAAAAAAAACAATGTTGTCCCGCCC
>JAFEJD010000396.1:0-11904 GCA_018296065.1 Blastomyces percursus
AAAAAAAAAAAAAAAAAATCGCTGATGTCTTGTTAGGTTGACAGCAGGGTCCTTGTCGACATTCGGGGGTTCAACAAATATCAATTAAAAGAGCCTACTAAAGAAACCAAAGACCCTGAGTATCGAAAGAGACTAGTACTCAAACCTGTCTCCACGCCTGCCGAAGATGTCGATCACAATGATCCCGCCTCTAGCCAAGGGACGCTCCACGAGAGCACCTCGTCATCCACTACCAAAGTATATATTTCAGACGAAGCACAGCACAAGAACAAGGAGGGAATGCTCAAAATTGGTGATGACTTGGCGCTCCTGCAACATATCGTTCAAGGATACGCGCTGAGAAATAAGAAATGGCGTAAGTTTTCTAATAGAAAAGAACTAGTGGTAACATTAGCTTAGGCTATTTAAAGTGATGTTTTACGTTGACGAGCTCAAACCTGTGGAATGGAATGACGAAGCCTACGACCATCTGGTGTACGATCCGCAACAGAAGGATCTTGTTCTATCCTTTGTTGAGAATCACCATGGGGCGCAGCGCCAGCAGGATGACGTTATCGCAGGGAAAGGTTGGTTGGGAATCACAATTTGGAAAAAAAAGAGACTCATACTAACTGTCCAATCCTCTAGGCCAGGGGCTGAATATTCTCCTGAGCGGGCCTCCTGGCACTGGGAAAACACTGACCGCGGAGGCAGGTGAGTATTAAGTCTTCAATATACCTTGGTCCTGACTCCGAGCGAGTAAGCCATGCAGCCGCTAAACTGAACCCTTTATATGTGTACAACCAGTTGCCGACAGATGCCGTCGGCCCCTCTTCTATCTCCAAGCTGAGGACTTGGGAATTGTGGCCAGTGAGCTTGGCGAGAACATCAAAGGAGTCTTCGAAATGGCAATCGAATGGGACGCCGTGATCCTACTTGACGAAGCCGACGTGTTCATGTCCGAGCGCCACCCCAACGACATCGCCCGCAACGAACTCGTCTCGATCTTCCTGCGCGAAATCGAATATTACAGAGGCATCATTTTCCTTACGACCAATCTGTATGAAACCATCGACACTGCCTTCCGATCACGCCTCAATCTGCACCTTCTATTCACCCCCCTCACGCCAGAAACGCGCGAAGTCGTTTGGCGGAAATTTCTGGAAAGGATGCCGGCCATGGCGCCGCGCCCTGCTGAAGCAGGAACAGAAGCAGAAGCAGGTGGGGAACAAGAAGTAAGAAGCGCCATGAAAGAAATTACGGACGAAGATTTGAAGGAGTTGTCCATGTGGCAGCTGAATGGGAGAGAGATCAAGAATGCGGCGAAGATGGCTAAGTCCTGGTGCGATTATAAGGGGTATGATATGACGCTGTCGCGGATTGAGAGCGGGATTAAGGTTACGGCTCCGCATAGCTTGAAACGGGATCATACGAAGCCGAGAGAATTGTATGATTAGAGAGAGAGAGTGTGTTATAGGACTGGATGAAAAGCTACCGGATGTACTGTTTTGTTTCGTTTTCTTTCGCGTTCTTTCTTTTTGATTCTCCTTGTATATCTCGTAGCAAGTCAAATGTCTGCTTCTAATCCAAAGATTATTTCCACACACACACACACACACACACACACACACACGCACACAATATATCGCTGGCTTAATTGGTTTGTGTACGAGTAAATGCCACATCAAACATGCCCGCAGCAGCAGTTTCTGAAATACAATATTCCAGCAGTCCACGGAGCTAAACAAGTAACTTCTGTATTTGAAATCACAATTAATGTATACCCAGCTCCAGCCACGCTGTGGCTCATTAGCTCCCGTTGGACTAAGTGGACCAAGGAAGCTCGCGAAGATGTAGGAGGGGCACTGTCTCTTTTTCATAACGTTAATAATTATAAATTTATTTCGTCCACTTAGTCTCATCTCATCTGGAAACGGCGAAAGTAGAGCGCAGAGTGCCTTTCGTGGAACTACATAGGATACGACCGGGGCAGACAAGAACCAAACAGCCACGCACTTTCCCCTCGTTCCACACGCTATCCAACTTCCACCAACCAAAAATTTGAACATTAAATAAATCCGACCAACATCAACCTCACAACATCCCCCCAATATATTTGGGCCCTTTTTCCACACCCCTCCAAACTCCCCCCCTCTTTACCTTCCTCCAGGCCCATAAAAGGCCAATTCTTAGATCACATCACCTACCCAAACATTACATAAACCACTTCCGCCCATGTCCGAACGCAGCTCTTTCCGGGGCGGTCCCCGGGGTGGAGGGGGACGCGGCGGAGGTCGAGCTGGCGGCGGTGCAGGCGGCTACGGCTACCGTAGCCAGCGAGGTGGCGGTGCGGGTGGCGGTGCATCATATCAACAACAGCAGCAGCAGCAACAGTCTGGCGGCGGACAGGGCGGACAGGGCGGACAGGCGGGCCACCAGCAGCAGGAGAAGCCGAAGAAGGAGAATATTTTGGATCTAACGAAGTATATGGAGAAGGAGGTTTGTGTCAAGTTCAATGGGGGCAGAGAAGGTTTGGTTTTTCTTTTTTTTTTTTTTTCCCTCTCAAAATGGGGGTGCTTGATATCCAGACTGTTTCCCCCCCACCCAACTTCTTCTGTTGAGATGCACATCATACTGTCCACATGGGAATATGCTCCCGCAGTATCAATCTCTCTCATGTCCCAATCACTACACATCATTCCTTTGGATGAGGTATGCTGCTTTCTCAGTAAACATGGGGCGATGCACCCCATCTTCGAAACATGGTCGCGAGCTGGCGATACATACCCGCTCAACCCGGCTGAGTTCTACTAGCACTCTCGATCTTTCACGCTTTCTATGCACTGTGAACGTTTCATCTCCTGCCGCCTCATCAGGAAAACCCTAGCTAACACCAAATTTACCTTCCCTCTCAGTAACCGGCACTCTCAAGGGCTACGACCAGCTCATGAACCTCGTCCTCGATGACGTAAAAGAAACTATGCGTGGTAAGTACATGTACATGTACCTCCCACAAACTCAAGTCTACATAGATATAATAAGCATCTAAGAACGAACTAACTATATCCCCCGCTCTCCCTGTGCAGACGACGAGGGTAACCGAACAACCCGCTCCCTCGGCCTCATCGTTGCACGCGGCACTTTGCTTGTGCTCATCTCGCCCGTTGATGGTAGCGAGGAGATTGCCAATCCGTTCTTGCAGGCGGAAGACGAGTGATTGTCGTGTGCTCTGTGTGTTTTGCGATTTTCAAATTTGGCTCTTTGAGTGTTAAATTTTGTTCGTCCCCTTCTTTATTCCAATTTTCGTTTTAATTTTTCCCCCATTATTTTTCAGTTCAGCAGATTTTCTTGGTTTCTTTGATGGCGTTGCCTGTATCGGTTGCTGCGTGTTGTGTTGTGCTGTGCTGGGTTTTGATGTATTATTACAGTATTCATTCGAATCTTTTCTCTTTCGATGATACAATAACGCGGAAATGCGACGTCATGCTATGTAATGATTAACATTTCTTTTGCAGAATTAATATAGAAGCCGCAGGTAAAACAAAAAGACTTCACATAGAGCGATGGAGTTCGAAGACGAAATAAGGGTAACTAGCTAGCCGCCTTCTCTGCATTACAATGTTAAAAGACGCTTCTCATTTGCATTAACTATTGGCGACTCCATATTTGCGTGTAGAATGTTATAGCTACTCCCGCCGTATAAACCATTGAAGTATCTGTACCTAACATCGTTGTGTAGATAAACCCAGTCCCAAGCCGAAACAAAACATCGCAAAAAGAAAAAAAAAAAAAAAAAAAAAAAAATAGAAGAAAGAAGACTTAATATTTCCCTTTCTCTTCCGCGTTCATATTTTTTCCGTTTCGCCGTTTCTTTCCCTTGCTCGGCATATCCGATCCTGCTGGCCGCCCTAAACCCTGACTCCAAATGGAGGTCTAATCCAACACACCCGACCAATTTCCAAGTTTCCTGAGATCCGAACCCCTCTCTACCCATCCCATACCATCCTGGTTCCCCAACGCAAACGAATCGGGGGATATATAATAACGATAAAGGAAGACGAAAAAGAAAAAGAAAACACAAAACGAGGCCGGCCCAACAGCCCAAATCAATCAATCGCACCAAAAGAGGCTTAAAATAGGGATAGAACGCAAGCCAATATTCACCAATAGTATTTTTTAAACTCTCCTCGGATTCTTCGTCAACGCCTGAAATGATGATTCCACCGCTTTCTTCAACTCCTTATAACTGACAATAAAGCAGCTCTGCTCATCTCGGCTGATCAGCGTGACCTTTTCTTCAGTCCCCGCATCCAACTTGTTCAAGCACGTAAGCACGTGCGCCAAGTCGACGACAGGTGCATTTTGAGCGTCCACCTGGTGAAACACGTAGTCGCGAAATAGTTTGAGGACGTAACGCTCGCCGTTTTCGGCCCATTGCGGGTCATGCTCGTATTCGGGACGTTCGTTTATGAAGTTTAGTTTTGTGAGGAGGCGGACGAGGCGGGCGTTTTCGAGTTCCCGGCTGAGATCGGAGGTGAGTTCGTCGTCGAGGTGGAGGGCGGAGTCGAAGGTGGAGATGAGCTGGGAGGAGATGCCGGTGACGAAGAGATCGATGTTGCGTTCCTGGTCCTTTTGTAATGCCCCCAGCAGCCAGAAGATGGAGTTCTTTAATTGGGGGGTGTATGCGCGGGTAAAATGTTCCATTGCTTTTGTGGGATTGTGCACGACGGACGGTGAGTTTGCGCCCAAGGTGACGATCAGTTGGCCAAAGTTTACCAAGTCTTGACTCTGGAGCTCTGCGATTGATCGTTGGGAGTCATGCTGTACCACGTCTAGAATTGCACATGCGTTTAGTCGGATGCGATTTTTACCTGTGAGTAAAACCTTGCTAGGATCGATTACTCGTGCTGCCAATCCTACACTGTGGATTGCCTTTAAGGCAGATGCAATTTGAGTGACATAGCTCCAGAGGATTTGTTCGGGGATATGCGCCCCCGCCTGACGAGCCTGATATCGGCCAGGACCGCCAAGGTGGTGTTCTGCCAGCGTTTTGGACATAGGATGATAGTCAGTAACAAATATTAAGGAGCTGTCTTGGAAACAGCGGGTGGTAAATGCATCATGGACCGTAACTACGCTGCCGTTGCATACGCGCTTCCAATTTTGGACTGATCGGATGGCTTTTTCGCTGGTCAAGCGGAAACCTATTTGATGATATTGTAAGTCGAGAGTCAATAAGTAGAATAATGGTTAGTTGGACAAACCTTCCAGACGCCTAAGCGCGTAAAAGTTCCCATCTTTACTTGATTGAGCTTTGTAAACCCAGCTGGGATAGCCGAAAATCGCCGCGTTTTTCTGGTGGGAAAGATCGAGCGGCACCAGAGAGTGAAAATGGTCTATCTGCGCCGGGAGTTGAGAGTCTTTTAGAGGAGTTAGTATAGTAAGAGCAGGAATTAGCTGTACGGCAGGAAGACATACTGGGAAGAGTCTGCAGTGTAGCCGCTGCCTTCTTCTGTAATTCCTCTCGAAAATCATTTGGGAGGAACAAATCATGGACATTTCTTTGGTAGCCTAATATATTCGTGTTATGTGGTCCGATGGGCGCGTAGAGATGGTATTGAACCTATTGCAGGTTAACTTTGCCGGTAACTCCACAGACCGAAGTAGGCAGACATACTGGTTGTTGGAAAGTGCTTTGAGGACCGAAGTACGCTGCTGCACCCAGAGCGGAGGGATCGTGGACATATGGGTTCGGATTAACTTGAGGACCCACTGCACCAGGTGTTGTTAATGGTGTGGCGGAGGGTCCGATGAAGGGATCATAGGCGCCTGGAGGTATTCCTCCATTCCTGTTGCCCTGTAAACTGTCCTATAGAGTGTTAATATTCGGTGATATTGTGAAACATGCTCAAACAGCGAATGTAAGACATAAAAGTATAGGAGCTCTCATATTCAAGCACAGAAGGGATAATAAGAATAAGTGGGATATTTCAGTTAGGATGTTAGGATCCTACAATCCACTGCGTACCATAGGTGCGATATGGAGGCAACATGTCGAATAAGGAGAGGGGCATTCTCACCACCTGTACTGCATCGAAGGCTTGCGGGACAAAGTCTGGAATATCTGCAACAATCCATTCCGGAGTAGACGTATCTTGGCGAATGGGAGGTGTAGATGCATTCGACCCTGAAGCTCGCTGTCAATTAAAGTGCGTTACAATTGCTTGCTCTGGGGAGGTGGCATCGCACGTGAGATTATGCCTTTGGGAAGAAACGGGGCTGCGCTGGCAGCCTTCGGTGAAATGGTAGCTGTGGCTGCGGGCTTTTTGGCCCCAGAGCCATTCAGAAGCGAAGGGGTGAAGCTAGGGGAATCGACATTGAGTCGTTTCTTGCTGTTGCCAGTATCAGCGAACCTAATGAGCCTTCAGCATCAGATGCGGCAGGAAAACAGAGTCGAGTGAACCTTTCAGCGCTATGCGAGGAGTTTCCCCTGTTCGGGTCATGGTTAAATGCGCAACCTTCAAAATAAACTAGTCAATGACGTTCCCAACAAAAAATTAATAAAAGAAATTCCATATATTCATATGCAGTTCTTGGTACCTTTATCTTCGTAGCGACATCGACCGTAAATTGTCACGTTACGACACAGGGTGTCCTTTGCATTCTCTGGGTTACGAAAGCAGTCAGTACAAAGATCTGCAAATGTGCGTGCCTCCTAACAATCGCATTCAATTTATGTAGGCAATAAACTGGTAAAGAGCAATTATAGAGAATGTATATAGATGAGAATGTATATAGATGCAAGTTCCCGATACATACCACGACCTTTCAGCTTCGGCGATCCGGTGCTTCGTCTGGATTCGTCCAAATTGGCTTTGGTTGTTACCGAAGCCATAACCGCAGATCCAGCACAGTTCAGCACCAAAAAGGATCCATTGACTCGAGAGAAACAGAATCCAGCAAATCGGAACGTCGAGAAGCAGCGGCAATGAGTCGCATTCCAGATAGGACGTCACTGGGGGTGGGGGGGGTTCAGCTAGTCACTGCATATCCATGACACGGCGATAGATCACAGTCGTCGAGAATGGCATTTGAGGATCGGAAATAACCAGGGCGAAGGGTGCACAGTAACACTCGGGGATCGAGATAACGAGAAGTGCCATTCACAGCGGGATCAGCCGCACGATGATGTCGGTGATAGAAGTGAAATGAAGATGCGGGCGGCGAGCTTTTTGCGCCTGATACCGATATAGCAACCTTGGAAGCAGGGCGGTCACTTGACTTACGCTGCGTAGGTTTAGTCAGGCAGCCTAGACCGGGGGTGCGGATTAAAACCAGGGCCAGCGCTGCTTCTGCTTAGATAATCCGTGCCCAGGCAAAGAAGGCGGTAGTTAGTTAATCAGCCTCAACTGTCTTCTGCTTCGTGGACTCTAGA
Source organism: Blastomyces percursus (assembly GCA_018296065.1). Lineage (NCBI taxonomy): Eukaryota > Fungi > Ascomycota > Eurotiomycetes > Onygenales > Ajellomycetaceae > Blastomyces > Blastomyces percursus. The sequence continues at coordinate 7,415 of JAFEJD010000396.1, forward strand.
GCTTCAAGTCAGTCCGCCTCCAGCATTTGCTGCGTCTTCTTTCTATTCCCACGAGTTGTATATTTAATGGAGCTGTCTCTCCACTACTCTGCCTGTTGTTTTTGACCAAATTGACTCCACTTTCTCTACGTTCCCGAGCTACTCATCTTATGGCATGACGACATAGAGCACTTGTTTAAACACGTTCATATACACCGATCACTGAAAGCATCGAATGGAGCTTGGGGGTCAGTCGCAATAATGCCCAACGAAGAGGAGGACCTTTCTCAGCTATCTTCGAGCCAGCAAACTGCCCTGCAAACCTTTATCGCGGTTACCGGTGCGGAAGAACCCGCTGCTATCCAGCTTCTTCGACGGTCGGAATGGAATACACAGGTAACTTTTCAACTCACTTTAGATCTATTATTATCACAGAATAGAACGGAGTCTCTGACAGTTTATAATAGATTGCGATCACTAAATTTTTCGATGGTGAAGGCCCAGACCTTATCTCAGAGGCGCAAGCTGCTTTGAATAGTCCGCCTGCGCGACCGCCACGAACCCGCCAGAACCTAATGAACGGCTATGACGATATCCCTCTCCGGACTCTTTCCACAAGACGCACAATTGAACTGGCTCCGCGAATAACAACACAGCCAGCAGACCAACCTACCTATCGCCCTCCATTTCTACTTGCCATATTTTTCACTCCTTTCAGCCTGCTTTACAAATTGCTCTCTAGCTCCTTCGGGCTTTTTGGGACGCTCTTCCCGTTCCTACCTCGGCTACTGAACGGGTTGCAAGGAGCAAGACGAGATACAGGTGGGCGGAGACCATTGGGCCCAAAGGACACCGCGCTCCGGTTCATCCGAGAATTCGAAGAAGAATATGGAAGTCACTCCATTCCATTTCTGGAAAATGGATATAACATGGCCTTGGAAAAGGCCCACCAAGAACTAAAATACCTATTTGTTGTCCTATTGTCTTCAGAACATGACCTTACCAGCAGTTGGGTTCGAGACACCCTCCTGTCCACGGAGGTTGTGAACTTCATCAACGATCCAGCCAATCAGATCTTGGTTTGGGCTGGTAATGTTCGAGATTCCGAGGCATACCAAGTTGCCAGCAGCCTTGGATGTACTAAATTCCCATTTTTCGGGCTCATAGTGCACGACCCGAGTGTGTCTCCATCCGCGATGTCTCTAATAGCAAAGCTCCCCGGCCCGAGCACCCCATCTGAAGTTATAGAGAAGCTTCGTTCAGCGATTGTTCAGAGCAAACCCTCACTCGATCGTGTGCGTAGTACTAGGGCCGAGCAGCAAGCTTCGCGGACGATCCGCCAGGAGCAGGATTCCGCATACGAACGATCGCTTGCGCAGGACAGAGAACGCGCTCGACAGCGACGAGAGGCGGAAGCAGCTCGCCAGCATGCGGAGCTGGAAGCTCAGCAGAGGCTGGCCGCAGCTGAAAAGTTAGCGAGAGATCTACTGCAGTGGAAACGATGGCGGGCGCAGTCGATACCGGATGAGCCTCTCACGACTGATAAACAGGCAGTTCGGCTTAGTATCCGACTGGCATCGGGCGACAGAGTGATTCGACGATTTTCAGGCTCCGCGAGTATTGAGGAGTTGTATGCTTTTGTTGAATGCTATGACCTGTTACACGCTAATGGGGGAGAGGGAGAAGCCTCGGTGTCGGGAGATGTTCAACCTCCCAAGAACTTTGAGCATAAGTACGGCTTCCGCCTTGTTTCACCTATGCCTCGTGTAGTGTACGATATAGAGGCTAATGGCTCTATTGGAGAAAAAATCGGTAGGGGAGGTAATCTATTAGTTGAAACCATCGAGGATGATGAGGAAGAGGATGATGATAATGTTGAAGCAGATTCCGGGGTGGCCCCGAGCTCCTATTAGGAGATTAGATTATTAATGATTCGAGGTCTGGATTAAATTGGGATTTCTCTTCATTCTGAGCTTCCATTCATTCAATCTTTCTTTCTTCTGTTATGGAATAGCAAGTTGGCCTCCTCTACTTTCTTTTCGTGCTAGTTGTCTCTGCATACCAATTTGCAAGCCGGTATCATCCCCCATGGTTGTTGTAGCTTCTATCATTATCGTAAATCATTATCGAGATCGATACTGCACTTTTTCCTTGTAACTCATCATAGAAACCCATCGGGTGACGTAAGGGGATGTAGCCTATTACACTTGCCATTTCAGTGAAAATTTAACACTAAATAAAACCCTCCGTCGCCTCCTTGATCGTCTGCTCAAAGCCCGTCCAACCCCTTCCTGATATCCTCTTCAACAAATCCTCCGCTCTTTGGTTCGTAACCTTACTCAAATCCCTCCCTAGATCCGGAATATCATCAATAAACTCTCTATCCGGATACAACTTCCTCATCACGGCCAGGATGTCATTCCAATTATACGGTTGCGCAAACGCAAATAGCCGCTCAGCCTGTACATCCGCATATACCAACGCGGCCACATGCACCAGCGCATTGTCGCGCACATTGACATAGTACTGCGGTTTATTAGATATCTCGTCCGCATACTTGCCCTTAAACCCTTCCCAGACAGCCCTCACCCAGCCCGCTGTCGACGGGAAGCCCTGATGTTGCGGGCTCAGCACCTCGCCAAAATTCGCATTGGGCAGCACCGTGTTGAGCACGAAACCCGGCTGGTTCTCCCGCATCCATTTCCAGGCAACCTTCTCACCCTCTGTCTTGCTGGCCGCGTAGACGTTATGTCGCCTCTGCCACCCTTCGTACGGCGGCGGCGCCCACGCAGCGCGCACGATCTCATCATTCCACGTCTCCTTATCCATGGTGAATTCAACATTTGGCCGCGGGCTCGCAGCCGCAGTGGAGGAGGATGTCAGCACCACCCTTTTCATCAACGGTTCCCTGCGCGCGGACTCGAGTGCCTTGACAGTACCGTTGATGACCATGGGGATGCCTTCGTTGGGGTCATAGGTGACCAGGACAGGGGTTGCGATGTGGATGAGTCCCGAGGCGCCCTTGACGGCATCATCGTAGGCGTGCGCGACGGCCATGTCGGGCACTTCGACAAGCTCGAATTTTCCGGGCCCATATTTTGAAGTGAAGTGGTCGTTTAGCCAGAGGCCTCTGGCGAGTTTGCGGACTGTGCCGCGCACGCGGAAGTTGGCCTGGAGGAGCTGGTCGACGACATGACTTGCAATGTAACCGTTGGCGCCGGTGACGAGGACGAGAGAGCCGCGCGGGATCGCGAGTTCTTCAGTTGCAGCTGGCATTTTTTGGAGTTGGATTGGTGAGCTTTTAATGCTATAGATTTGTGTATACAAAGTGAGGAGGGGGAAACTGTTGTCGGTCGATAAGATAACTTTCATGCGCAGTGCAGTTTATTTGTCCAGGATCTCTAACTAAGCCGAAGTAATGTAAGCACTTGCGGCTCGGTCGTGAAGAGCCGTGACAGAAAACGGCTAAAAGCCATCAAGGATGCTTTCGGTGTCTTAGTGCTAAGCTCCATGTCCCCTGCCGTTTGCGTCATTCTTTAGTTCCAGGGGAATTTTAACAGCGGGTCAGATGTGGTCAGTCAGGGCGAAAAAGATGCGCAGTCGGACTGGACTGCCTTCTTCTTCGTTTCTGACATTCACAGATCAGACCCTTCGAAGTTGGCTGGATGCGGCGAAAAATGATTCATTTTGCCGCAATCAGGCTCGCGAAAAAAAATGCTGAAAGGCGCGGACAGGAAGAGCGAGCAAAAAGAGGCATTGGATGAAACAACGGGTTGAGGTAGTAAACGCGGCGATATTCTTAACTTCAAAACTTAGCCTTCCCTCCAGGTCGCCTCCACATGCGGCTGGGGATGGGACAGATTATTCACACAAGCAGCACTGAGCTGGCTTCGGAATCCACAGGTGCGTCTAGAGTAAGCCAGCGCCTAGCAAAGCACCTCATCAGTGCCCCCTGAGTCAGACGCCGCCGATTTAATTATTGGCCGCCCTTGGGTTGGTGAAGACCGATGTTCAGCCACCACCGTCGTGTGGCCCGTGGGCCTCCTGTAGCGTGGGGGATCTTCCAACAGTCAAGTCGATGTGGTTGACTAGCTCGGCACGATCCGTCATCTTTTAGACCGTGAGCCTAAAAAATTCCTTCCCCAAATTGTAAATTGTAGATGTCAACCAAAGGCTAGCTTCCTCTGCGATTCCAGCCCCTCTTCCTCCAGTGTTTACTGGTGGGGATTGGGCTCTTTTGCCCTAGTAACTAGCTGACAGTAGAAATGTTGGGGACATACATTTTCATGCCACAAGGAAGGATGATGCAGAGCTACCTTATCCGCCTATGGGCAGGGGGCTTTTGATCTCTCGAGCTGCGCATCTGCACATTTCCAGAAACTTATTATTCTGCAAGAATCATAATTCTCCAGATTGACAGCTCACTCACTGCGCTATTGACCCACGTTGTAACGTGACTCACCACCAAACGAGCTCATCCACCACCCTACGAACCCTAAAAAGCACTCTAT
>JAFEJD010003967.1:0-22474 GCA_018296065.1 Blastomyces percursus
TGAAAAGTGACCAATTTTTTCAGCAATGGCGTGAAAAATGACTTATTTTTGACTGTAAACTGTGAAAAGTGACCATGCCTTGAAATCAGAACAGGATTCGGGACTGAGGCATAAAATCAGTCCCGTTTTGTAGCTGCTTATAGAATAGTTATCTAGTTGTAACGCCCACAAAGTAATTACAGACATTCCCGTGCAAGTTTATCCTCCAGTTGTTCATGTAATGTATCCTCTTCTACTACTGGATCCACAATCTCCTTAGTTTGTCCATGTTTTACAATCATGAGTTGTTTCTCTCTGAAATTGCCCTCGTCGAGAGTGGTAAATATCTCGACTGGAGTTGAACTTTCGCTCCATTCCCACACCTGCCAATGGAATGGCAAGGATATCCCGCGCCATCATCGCACCTGTTGTATATGTACCCTCAACAATTTTCCCACAAATCCAATATTGATTTTCCTCGCAAGTTCGTAGGGTCATCTTGAAGATAGCGGTCAAATTCAGTTTCGTAAGCAGATTGGCAGGTCCAGAGAGCAGGGCTGCCTCCTCGATGTCCTGGATCATCGAGCGCATGCAAGACCTGAATAAGGCCCCAATCCCCCTCTCCTCCTCCTCTACCAACCCCTGCTGATCAATTAGAGCACAGGATCGTTGCCAAAAAATTACATGGTCCCATTGCATATATAATGTGACTAGGACTAAGGCGAGTACTCGATGGATATTGGTCGTATCACACCAACGAAAGGTCAAGGAGATAGAGCTTTTCAAGGCGAGTCAGGGCGATATTCGTTCGATTCTGCAGTAAGGCATTGTTCAGCACATCATCACACTCTGCTGACTCCGTTGACTCCGTTGCTTTGACCTTCGATTTCTGTAGCCTTGTGCGTCTTGAAGAGATCTGCTCTTTTGAAGTCCCTACATCCGTTTTGAAAACAATACCCTGCATGCCACTTACATACCCTTCCCGCCAGCCCGCTACGACCTTATTCACGACATCCAGCTTGTGGCGTCGATTTTCCGTCTCACCTCTTTCGCCATGCCATGTCTTTTCTCTACGGGCACAGCATTGGAAGTTTCCTCTTATTCCCCAGCAAATTGTTTTCGAAGTGCGACCTACGGCGGTAGAATGTCCAATCCAACCCGGGTTGGGGGCCAAGCAGCAAACTATTCGACGACCCCATAGCCTTGTCATAAAAAATACAAAAAAGGCACAGGCTACAGCCAGCGTCTGAGCTGCAGCGGATCATCAAAAGAGTTGTAAGGCCTCGGAAAATCCTACTCTTCGTTGACCTATTCCTTGGCGAAGGGTGAAACGATCTTTTGACAGGCGCCTGTTCCTGAATGGCCGCCCAGGGGCCTGCGCCTAGTGATTTTTATGGCCCAACCCCCACCACAAGGTATTTGAGTGTTTGCGGCCCTCAACCTCCGCAGTTTATCATCTTTCCTGTTTCATTCGTCGTTGGTGGCACAGGAGCTAATCATCGTATCTCGGTTCTTCTACCATTACGAATTGCTCCCGCTCTTATCCTTGACCTCTAAAGTTGCGGGTTTGGGTGTCAGATCGATAAATGCTATCCTGATTTTGCCTGGCGTAGTCGCTTTCTCTGCATTATTTCCTTTCAAGGGAGCTAGCCAGCTACGGCCTACGGCCGAGTTCTCTGCAACCGAATCACACTCGTCTTACGCATCTTTTTTGAATAATGTCCATTGCTTGTTGTTGGTCTACGGGGACTCCTCTGAAGCCACCAATCTACTACCAATTGGGAGAATACGATGTCTGCGAACAACGGCCAGTGCCCAAATTAGGATCTGGTGAAGCAGCATACCCCTCATGCTTCGCGAATCCTCTAAATGACGAGTACATTCAAAGACAAGCACGTTTCTTCTCAATGGTGCAATGTTTCACAGATGGCCATACTATCCGAGCTTTTTATAATGCGCGAGCAATATACTTCACTTCTACAAGTCATGTCGCTTTGTTGATGTCCAATGAAAGACTTTTGGCCGACAATTCCAATAACTTATTTGCCCTTGCAGGCCAAAGGGCTTCTATCTTCCAAGGCCCTTGTGGCCCACCGCGACCACCACGGATGTGCCAATTTTTCGCTATGGCACACCACTTCCGGATGCAGTGGTTGTGGGGCCTTTCTATTGGGCGAAAAACGACTTCTCAGTTTTTCATTTATAACCTGAAGCTTAAGAGACTTTTGATAGGTGCTACCGTTTTTGTGCGACTTTTCTCTTGCAAGTTGCTCCGAGTTAGTCTAAAACAATTTCTATCCTTGCAGAACGTTACTTCAGCTGTGCCGTTGTTCATACTTGTTGGAAATCTCGAACTTCACCACCAACAATTCTACAGTTAATTCGCACGTAAATTCTTCATTTGTCCTGGAACCCCAGCACGGAGCTGCATGCCACCAGTCTTTCTGAAAAGGAGTGTTAGGTTGCTCTCCTTACCATGCGATATCCTATTCCAGACTCTTTGGTCCCGGTTGGAATTTTGGACTGCACAGCTGAGCATCACGCTTGTCAGAGCGGAATCCAGAAAAGGGTCTTAAAGTAATGAGATGTCGACATATTTAAACACCACTTGACCCGCGACTTCTTCAGTTTTCTCAACGACATCCATCACCCTATCCATTACCTTACCTAGGGTATGAGCAAGCTCCATCCTAAATATAACCACCCAACTCTCGAACCTACGATAGAGCAAACCAAACATATCTCAGCAGTCATGTGCACTTGCACTCAATGGTGGTACGAGTACACGTGCGGGTGCGTACTGCGCGTCGGCGTGGTAGTGTGCCCAGAGTGTAAAGCAAAAGAAGGGACGGCCAAGGAAGGAGAAAGGCAGAAGTTGATCGACAAAACAAGAGAAGCACCTGGGAAATGCGAAGATCACGGTGGTTCCCCAAGGTAACCTACTACCGTCCCTCCCCTGCACTTATCCGGAAACAAAAGACCATTTAATTAATAAATTTAAATTTTAGCACGTTAAAGCTCTAAGCATCGAAACTTGCCTCGGCGCTATCTGCTCCAGGTTCTTACGCTTCAGCCTTTCGGTCTTTCCATGATGCTTTCCCTTATTGATCGGTTATCAATTTTTTTGCATTGCGATCCTCCGAACGTAGCGCCCAAATCGGCTGTAGGATTCCCGAGAGAGTTGTTCCTAATGGCTTTTTCTAAGTCCCCCCTGCAAGCCCGCCTTCCGTCCAGTCTTTCTAGCAACATGTATTCGTGAATTTTGGGAGTGAAATATTTTCTTCGAGAATTAGGAACATCCACCGCAGATCGTCCTTCGAATGCCCTCAGATTCTACATGACATGAAATCTCCTTTTTTGCAATACCTCCCCGCTTCACCTGGCAAAAAAAAAAAAAGTAGGACGCAATCATACTTTCCATTTCACTGCCTACTATCCTCAATCCCTATTTCCCCAGTGTGCAACTCCTCCCTACTTTTGTACCTTACTTTTGTATCGGTGCCTTACCACTTATATTTCGGGACATTGTTGCTTTTCAAGACTGAAAATACCCCCAGGTTGGTAACTTTTGAATGTCCTTCTCTGGGGACGTATTACTCGTTTAAAGATACAATCAAGTCTTCATCTACTCTAACTACTAGTGCTCTACACTTGTACCGTACATTCACATTTAGTATTAAGCGCTGCCCTTGTTCTAAGACAAGGCAATAGAGAAAAGTAAGCAACTTCAAACAACGATCATTTAAATTGCAACACTCCTCCCTTGTACCCGCCGTTTTTGTGACACGGGCTACCCTGGTCGATTGGGCTTCGTTCGCACCTCCTCAATACTTTCTCAAAGCCCAAAGCAGCATTGTATTATGCACTCGCCGGTAGATGTACATGGATAGTACATGTAAATATGTCAAAATTATTTGAGTCTCAATGTGGTGATATTCCCAGGCCCCTTTGCTTGCGTGGTACAGATAGACCACACACACACACACACACACACAGCCACTACATTGACCTCCTGACGCGCTTTTTCGCCAAACCAGTGATGACAAGAAGAAAGTAGACAAAATCTCAAGAGCGGCACGGCCCGCCCTCGGTTTTAAAGCGGCAGTTCGCAGTGAAATATAACGAAGGTTCAGCACGGAATTCGGTGAAGTTGTTGTTGTGGCGTAGAGATCATATCCCGAGGTTCGTTGGCGTGTTCGAGTATGTATGCAGATTGCTACAAATTTACATTGCACAAATATTTTAATATGGCCAAAGTCAGTGTAGATATGCCCGTTAAGCTACTTACGCTGTAGGGGATCAATCAGCCTAACAAGGCCCAGCTGTTGATCAGTCAAGGTACAAGCCAACTTTTGCTGTGCATATCTTGAGGCTCGAGGCTAAACAAAAAGCTCAGAGCCAGGCTTCAAAGCCCACGGAGTACTCTCGTCTGCAAAGCCACCTTAATAAGACGGTGGCGTCATTCTCACACCGAAAAACTTGGTGCTCGTAGTTTCGAGGTTTATTTTGTTCGATGCATTCAGAATCCTCAGAAGAGCCTGAGCATATTTCTAGTCTGCCCAACTGTAGGTATTCAGAGCAAAGAATACGGTCGAGCCACAGCCTTAACAGCTTGGGTTGGCAGCATCTCCGAACATTCCGTTCAGCCGACATTGTCCTGACAGAACGAAGTTGGTTCTCAGGCCGTCTGGTTCAAAAGTGCAGAAGCTCCAACGAAGAGGGAGAGGAAGTGGAGTATAATTATTGCCATGATGTTAGATCCTGTTAGGCCACTGGGACAAAAGAGCTCTCTCACCCCACGAACCATCCAAGCCAACAGATCCATGGAATGACTGACTCATCACAATTGTTACACGTGATATGACGATTTAAATATTGTGCGGCCTGGAGACTCGGAGACGTGACAAACCTCAACAAATTGCTGGGGCGCAGTTCAAGGCAAAATAAACTTAGAAGCTGTCGATGCTTCGCCCCTGTGTGTCCGGCAATCCGTACGAGCATGCACTGAGACCCTGAGATTGTCAGAACTTTCTGTATGGACGGATTTAGGTGATGTCCATAGATATTGACTGGGAGCGTGCCACCTCTGGCCCAGACGGCGAGCTTCTGGCGGAGCGCATCCGCTCATTCATACATGAAAAATTCCAGCAGATAGTTCTTCCGAGATTCATCCGCTCAGTGCAAGTTACTTCCTTCAATTTCGGCACGATATCTCCAGAACTTGAAATCCGCGATTTCTGTGACCCATTCCCGGATTTCTACGAGGAGGATGACAATGAAAATTTCTCGGAGAGCTCAGAGGAGCAGCCTCAAGCGCAGGAACCGGTTGACAGATATGGGAGTAAGGTAGAGTCATGGCAAGCGAACTCTCCAGGCACTTTTGAAGATCACATGCAAGGCAGGATGGGCTTCAACCAACCTTTACGAATGCCTCCGGGGGAGGAATATGCCGGGATCCCCCCTCTTCGGTCCCCCATGAATTTCGGAGATATAAACCCATACCTATTTCCGAGATCTGGAACACCGGGTATCCCAGGGGGCACCTCAAACTTGGGCTACTACATGCCGCTAAGTGGACTTTCGGGCTCGCAGACACCACTTGGTACTGTGGCGCGAGGCAGCCCTTTCTCTGGCGGATGGCCAGATGTGCATGGATCAAGACCATCTCGCCGCAGATCAGAAGTAGAACCTGACTCCGCTCAATCTCGACCGTCCACTGCGAATACTAGGAACACACTGCCTTCCCGCGGTTCGATGAGCAGCGGTGATCCGCGCCACTCCCATCACCCACAAGGAATACTAGACAGTAATCATGGGCAAGTACTTGAACCCAACATGCCACTGTCATCCTCCGATCCCCCCCTGGACGACCCCCCACCTCGACGAATGCGCGAACAAAAAGCGGAGGATTTCCAAGTCTTTTGTCGGACGAAATATGCAGGCAATATCAGCCTTTCGTTAACCGCAGAGATACTCCTTGACTACCCAATGCCCAGCTTTGTCGGCCTGCCCCTAAAGCTGAACATTACGGGCCTCACGTTCGACGCCGTAGCTGTCATTGCGTATATCCGACGACGAGTACACTTCTGCTTTCTCTCCCCAGAGGATGCAGACACGTTAATCGGACCTGAAACCGGCAGTGGTGGCGGAGAGGACACCTTGGAACCAAACTCTCCACGGCGGAAACCCTTTAGTCTGCTGCGTGAGATCAGAGTAGAAAGCGAAATTGGCAGAAAGGAGAATGGGAAGCAGGCGCTCAAGAATGTAGGCAAAGTAGAGAAGTTTGTGCTTGAGCAGGCGCGCCGGATTTTTGAGGAGGAATTTGTATACCCGAGCTTCTGGACTTTTCTTGTTTAAGGCTCCTTTCTACCTTTGCACTGTGATGACTGCTCAATGACGGATTAACATTTTATACGTTTCTCAATTCCTATTTGTTTCCTATATTTGCACTCATGTTAATAGGGGAACACTTTGGATCTGTATTACCTTATTCCGAATTTCAAATGGTAAGCTGGGATAGAAAACATTCACAGAACGGAACGGAAACTCCAGTTCAAGAAAATAATAATTATGATTTGTGCGAAGAAAATATTCTTAATGATCTCTCGGCCATAGGATCCTATTACACACACCTCCAAACTGCAAGAGGGACGATGCACAACCAATTGCTACATATACATATTTCAAAAAATAGAAATGGAAAGAACCTAACCACCCCGACTTCCCAAATCCACACTCTGGTTTCTATTCGGAATCTTCGCACATCTTACTCCCATCACCAAATTCACGAAACACACACACGCAAGGTTGACCTAGGCATTATAGTCCGTCGGGATAACATCATTCTCTCTAAAACCAATTCATATCACCCACCCACTTTTCCCACGTTCTTGGGATTTCGATTCTTTTTCTTCTTGTCCAAGAGCGGTCAACAAATGGTAAAAGCCACCTAATCCCCCACAGCCATTTACCGGTCCTTCTTGGGCGTCGAATCAGGGTTCTGGCTAGAGACCTGATCGCCCAACTTTTCATATTCCCTCGACAAGCCCTCAGACTGTTTCTTCAGCGCTTCGATATCCTTCTCGCGAGCCGCAAGTTCCTTGCGCAGACGGGAAATTTCACCAGGATCGCCGGCCTCGGCCAGCTTGACCGACTCCTTGCCGCCAGCCCGCTTGTCGCCTTGCAGTTGTTTCACTTTGTCCTCCAGACGGAGAACTTCAAGGATCATTGTGTAGGTGCGGTTGAGGATGAGGGAGAGGAAGAGGGTAAATCCGCAGAGGTACATGTTGCGCTGAGAGTAGAATTTGCGGGCTTGGACCTCCATCCGTTCGGCGCCTAGGGTAGCAGTTCTGCGCCTTGGGGGGAAAAAATTGGTATTTAGTCAGGGGGTTTTTTTGGTTAGGGAGATCTGGGTTAGTGGGAAAGGGTGTGTGTTTGAGGGACGATATGTTGATACATACCCGGCTCCGCCCATTTCCTTTGAGTGTGTGGATAGTTCGGTTTGAACGCGGTAGACCCGATTAACGCTATCGATGAATAGGATAAGGATGAAGATAAACGTAATCTTGTGGAGGACCAAGTATGTCAGCGCCTTATACTCTCGTCGAGGTGAAGAATTGGCAGTGGATATATATAAAGACCTACTTTCATGCCATACTGGAGCTTCGCAATAACTGGACTTTCAGAGATAAAGGTGAACAGTTTCCTTTTCACGGTGAAAGGAAGGGGGACGATGAGGCCAACAAAGATGACCATCTCCACCACCAGGAGAAGAAAAACCTATAGCGGATAACCAAATATTCATTATTAGCATTCGTCTGCAACATAATAGCTCCCCAGAGCTTGCGTGAGCACTCGTGACGATAGAGATGGGTTGCACTCCCCAAACAGGTCGAGCGCGTCGAGCAAATACGTACAAGACTATAATAAAGCGTCATCGTTGCGGTTCCTTCAACAGGTAGTACACGGTTTCCTCAACCTATCTCCTTGAACGACCGGAGCTCGCTTTACGGGCAAGCAGTTGTTTTCGGTTGTTTTCTTTTTCGGTTGTCGTTAAGCTTGTTTCACCAAAACACGATGAGAAGAGGAAACGCGATAAAGACAGAAGTGCTTCTTACAGAAAGACCAAAAGCCCAGAGATATAATGAAGGATAAGGTTCCTTTTAATCTGTGTCTGTTGTTAGTGGTGGGCGAGGAGGAGTGGAATGGTTGCAGTTAGGGTTTTTCGCAGCAAAACAGCTTGAAGGGAAAAACAGACGTCATCGAGGCAGGTTTGTTGTTTGACACCTTTGGGCGCGTCCATGTGACTTCGCTTGCCCTATTTTGGCGCTGTAGCGATTCTAGTAAATAGGCAGCCGGGTTACAAAAAGCGAATGGAAATGGCAAAATTGGTCGGAGTCTACTTTTATTTTAATGAAGGGAGACGTGGTCAAAACTTCTATTTACGAAGTACTCCGTCTCGAAAAGACGTTATTTTATCTATTGATATGGGCTTTCAACACTCGTATGATGCCGAGCTCTATTACAATAACAAGAAGGGAGTAGGTCTCTATCTCTCGCACTGCGAATCAACCCTCCGCAACAATCTCGTAGCTATTCGACTTATGCTTCGGCTCGAATTTGAAATCTTTATGAGCTGGACCCAAGAACATTTCTCTGTAACATGGCACATACAATTAGCGAAATGCCTTCCGAAAAAAATAAAATGATAACAAAAAAAACAACAGCACTTACGAAATCTTAATCCAATCTCTATAATTGTCACTTCCAAGAAGAGTCTCTAACTCATTGCGACCTTTCCAGGCGGGCGGGCGATCCTGGATACTAGGGGGAAGGTACTCCAGCAGGCCCACGGGTATATATCGATGGGTGAAGCTCAGATATTCAAGCAAGAAGCGGCGCGTGTTTCCAATGCCATACTCATCAGACCCCCACGCCTCGAGCCCATACTTTGCAAACTTCTCCACAAGCGCGAGCCTCTCAGTCGCAGACTTGTCAAGGTATTGGCCCTTTTCGATTTCCTCGAAAATCCACGGCTTCATCAGCGCGCCACGGGCAACCATGACAGTGTCGACGCCCGACTTTTGGATCCCGTTGAAGTAGTCTTCGTGGGAGTAACAGTCGCCGTTCCCGAGGAAGAATACTTTACCCGTAGCGGGCTGGCATCGTGCATCTGGTTCCTTGATGGTATCGGTTGCGATCTCAGTTTGTTCGTTGAGTCGTTTAACCAACGCCGCACACTGGGAGATATACTCCCAGTCCGCCTGGCGCGAGTACCGCTGCTGACGACTACGGCCATGCAATGTGATGGCGGCAACGCCAGGGGGCCCTTGGCCAATTTCATGAGACTCGACACCGCCGCAAATTAACCTCTCGATCAGTTTTGTAGCCGTAGGGTTTGAATCTTTGGTTCCCATTCGGATCTTCGCAGTGATGGGGATCTCTCCAGACACAGCGTTCATTCCGCGTAGCATCTTTTCCAGTTTTGAGGCATGATCGAGTAGCGCAGAGCCGGAACCTTCTCTGAAAACCATGTCAATAGGGCATCCACAGTTCATATCGATGACACGTAGGTGCGGGCATAGCGCGGTTAGGGCTTCAGTGGCTCTTAGAGCAACCCAGGGTTTGTTCCCCGTAATCTGAACGCCGAATTTCAGATCGCGAGAATTATCGTAGTTTTTCACGGTGGTCTGCTGTGGGTTGACTGTTGGAGGCAATATCTCGGCCTCATGCGCCTTCATAAGCGCCCACTCAGACTTCGAGCCTTGCACCAGGCTCATGCTCATGGCCATTTCCGAATAAGTGAGCTGTGCGCCAAGATCAACACAGAGACGTCTAAAGGGTAAATTGCCTTGCGTCGTGAGCGGAGCTAGGACAGGGGTCTCCGGGCCAAAGTAGACCCGTCTTTTTTCTGATGGCAGGAAGGGAGGTTCTGTATATTGCGCTCTGTTATCTTCCTTTTCATCTTTGGTATCAGAAGCTCCCGGACCATCAGCCTTGTTAGGGACAGAGGCAGTTTCGTCCTGGCTTCGCCCGTGGAGGTTTTTCTCGACTTCTCTAGAGACCGTGTCGATCCAAGTTGTGTAGGAATCAGCCTTGGGCGTTTTGTATCTCTTCTTCGCCAAAGCAAGCTTATCCTCCGTTGAAACAACGTTAACCGCCCCATCGATTCCAATGCCGTTCTCTGACGTCGGGTTTTTCATGCGAGACGCATCTTCAACCAACACTAACTCTTTCCTCCCATCCTCCGTGTCCTTCTCAGTCATATGTGACCCCACAAATCGGCACTTCCAACCTGCAGGACATCTCCCTTTGGCTTCCCACACGGGGCAAACACCACCAAAAGTATCTAAGTCGGCTCTCTTGTAATTTTTCAGGTATTTGCGGATGTCGTGTTCGAACTTGCAGGACTTGCCCCAGGGACATGGCTTCGGAGAGAATTCAGAATGATAGGCAACGGTTTGGCAAAGTTGCTTCTCGTCCTGAGAGCGCCCAAATGTACGTTTGGTATTCTGTCCACCTTTCTTCTCACGTTTCCCTCCTTTTTGCCGGCCACTGTTGCCCTCTTGCTCGTGATGTTTGGCGGCTTCCGCAGCATCGTCGTTCGGGAGAGCTCTCGGGGAAGCTTGGGTCGTACCTTGAGGAACATCAATGAGGTAACTTTTCAAAATCCTTGTTAGCAATAAGTGGTATGCCGTATAGATGACGGGATAAATGCATCCCGTTGGTTCGATTGTAGTCGCAAAAGGGAAAAAAATAAAAAGCAAAGAAAGAAAAATTCGTCTCACTCTTTTTTAATCGGGGCAACGCCTTTCTTCCTCTCAATTCCGCTTTTCGCTGGCGTTTGTGAATCAGAAACCGGCTGCCCATCGAGCTTTATCCTTTTTGCCGGTGACTCTTCAAATTCTTCAACGCGGGCAAGGCCGTTCGGTTTGCCAACAACTCGCCCGCTAGCGATCTCCGCCTGGTTATTCGAACCCGGATCCATTTTCCCAATGACTGTGTTCTGTCAATGGATTAAAAGCTGGTTTCTGTAGAGCAGGGCAGTCCAGCTGGTTTGTTTCCGATCTTACAGCACCGCGCTCCACACAGTTGTAGGGATTCAAGATCTGCCTCCGTGCTTGTGTTTTGCGGTGTAGTGTGTGAGCCGGCGAGGGTTTGCGGGAGCGGCGAAACTTTCTCCCAGCAAACCAGACGCGAGGCTTTTCACGCGAAGTCGGAGCAATTGCAGTTTCTACAACCTACAGAATTTGCGGCCTAGGTGGAAAAGAATATGCGTAAAGATTACAGGGACTAGACTGGGTGCGTCTCGTACTGGAGTTCCTCTGCAAATCGCCTGAGAAACAATACCTGTAATTGTTAGTTTTTGCTTGCCCTGCGCCAGGCGATAGACACCACCCGTGGCAAAGTATACACTTTTCAGCCCTGAACCTCTCCTTAGCCTTTTCGCCCCTCGAATATAATGTCATTTACATAGTAAGGCTTAGACCATATCTTGCTCTATTTGCTTTTGCATTAAGCCATCCTACAATGCCTTCTTTGCTCCGAGAGAGGAGAGTGAAACTTTCTTACACTCAAGTACTGCCTAATCAGGGCGCATCTCGTTTGACTAGTACAGCAATGAGAATAACACCCTAAAGAAGTATTTTGTTTTAGCTCTCATTACGCAAGAATGACAGAATCCCAGAATTCCTTCTACGGAGCTTATTTCACGCCTCCGGTTTTCCTGGGCCGGAAGACCCCCATTTTCCGAACCTCACCCCTGGATGTTAAACTTCACTGGGTAGGCAGAAACCAGGCGAGGTATTCCCGTAACAACTAGGAGAGATACAGTGTGAGCTATATGGAGGCGAATGGTTGCGATGTTTTGCCACACCTTCGAGGGCGAGATCTAGGAGGACTGAAAGCGTCCCAGATGCGCTTGGGAGGAACTTGTTGGGACTCCAGAGAGGAAGTGAGTGCTAGAGGCAAGAAGGATGTCCAGCTCAGTTATGCTATTCACTATTTGGTGCCCCGAGACACCAATGAAATTAAACGCTTAGGAGGATGGCGGCGGACCGGGCAATGGATGAGGAGCAGATTGAACCCTCGCGCGATGACTCCCCCGTGATAAATAAGGTGCTGCAGGTGACTTTGTCATTTCGCCTTCTAGTTGGAATGGCGTTAGGTTTCAGCATGGTCTAAAAAAAAGATATGACACTTGAAGTCTCAGGGCAACTCGCTACATTACCTATCTACGTATATGGTTAGGCGCCTGAGGTGATGCTGACAGGGGCAATCATTATCCCATGCATATCTCCGGTCCAATAATGTGAGTCCTCGGTCGGTCTGCAACTTGGCGAGGCCAAACGAAGGAGAACCGAACCAGTTATCGAATCTGGTAGCAAGTAAGTGGCTAATCCTCGTCCATAGTTCCACGCCCACTCACTCCCTAACCCGGTCAATTTTGACTTCCAGGTTTGCCACATGCTCCCTTCTTGACCGCCTGTTATATAGATATATCATAGTATACAATAAAATAAATAAATAAATAAAATAAAAAATTTAAAGCTCGCGGAACTAATTCCACGAAGGCACGCTAAGACTATTCCTTCTCATGGGCATTAGCTACAAATAGAGTTAGAAGGGTTAAATCACTACTGAAAATGCATGTATTCAAAAGAGGATTATTTGTTTGGTCGGCTTCCTGAGGAAGGCTGCACTTCCCGGGGACAAAGACCACGGAGAGTAAGAGAGAGAGGCAGACAGGCAGATATAGAGAGGGCTAGTTGCATGACATACTATGTTTACGCAGCGTATCAACGGAAGATCGCAGGGTCACTCTGCGTGATTCCAAGTGCCAGGCAAGGGGAAGCAGTAACAATAGCCGTTACAATCGCAGTAGAGCCAGTTAGCCAGTTTGATATTATAATGGCCTCGAGGCCACGATGATGCCCCGGTTGGGGTCCGTCGCGGAGATTGGCGTCCCCGCCTGAGTTCGGAATCAAAGGAAACTGTCAGCCAAGCATGGGAGGAAGGAGGGAGGAACAAGGTCGAACAAATGAACAGGTTTCATCCTTCGTACAGCATTGCAGCTAGAATGCGCCGTCGGCTTGTCCGGCGCTGGCTAGCAAGTTAGCTGAGCGTTTCCAACAGTCGGCGCATCCTCGGCGGGACTCGACTAACCGCGCTGGGCCATTCCGCCTTACTAAGAACTTCAGTAGTCGGCGACTGTTCTGCCTGGCCTCATCATCGCTATCCACCACTTCGTCTCACTCTTATTGGAGTGTTATTATTATTAGTTTGGTTATCACCAGGACTATCAGCGTTGAGAAGGTACATGTACATATCTCTCTCTGTGTCTGTCTTCGCCGCCCTGAGCGTTGCGGTTGTATTATCTATTATTTAGTGCCTAGGTAGTTGGTTCCCAGCTTATTATTAAGTTATACTTCTCCTCGCAGAGCCGCTCCACCTCGCCCAAGGTTACCGAATCCGCCTCTCGAGTCTCGGCTGCTTTCACTACCACCACCGCCGCCGAACAGCAACAACGGCTATCCCTCTTTTCTGCCCTCGTCGACAAAGAGTTGCAGCGCAATTCGCTCCATCCCATCTTCTCCGTCTCGCTATCTAATGCCCCAGCCTTTAGAAACACCCCCTCCACTCCAGTATTCTCCGTCTTCCAGCGACCTCGACCGCTCCTCCACCCGTGAAACCACTCCCATCGAAACCCCCATTGGCTTTGCTGCCATCCCAAAGTCCTGTAGTACCGCTGAGCGGGATCGAGACTTGTATTTCTCCTGGCGTCGGAAGCCGGCAAACCATCCAAATACCTCTATCTACCCATCTCCCACTTCTCTAGAACCCGATCTTGACGACTCTTCCTTTCCGCTCTTCCCTTCATCTCCTCCTCTCCCCGAGCGACGAACCATGGAGGGCCCAACTCCCCCCATTAACATCGCGTCCCGGAACACATCGGTATCCCCGCCTGGCCAGCAGGCTTCGAATTTGACCTCTGCCCTACAACGAGCTTCATCAACAGACAAGCCTGCTGGTGGCTCGAATACCACTGTTCCCACTTCCATCGCATATAAATCAAATGCTGCCCGCAAAGACTCGATTGGCGCAAGTATGACGCAGTGGGGAAACGGCACGAAGCCCATCACAGTGGCTGGCTCAAACAGAGATAAACAGCGCCGTGAGAGCTTAGCAGGTAGTTTGGTTGGAGGCATGAGCTGGGGAGGTGTGTCCGTTGGCAGCTGGATTCGAGATGAGTAAGTTCTTTTCCTTCTTTTGCTTTTTCCCCTTCGTTTTCTACCAATATTGTGACTCTCGGATCAGAATTATATGTGGATAGTCAGGCATAGTATATTCACCAATATGTGTTGCGTGGCCAATGCATCGGCTAATATAACCGCTACAGCATTCTTATGACCGGAACATCTCCCTTCACACTACAGTCTCCTTCATATCATTCTTCATCATATCTTCCGAAACTTGAAGCGAATTTCATGCGAGATTTCGCGTGCTGTGGCGTTACATTACCATCCCTCCACGACCTGTTGCAACATTATGAGGAAGCTCACGCGCAGAAGTCACCACAACCACCACAACGTACTGGGCAGACGGGACAAATGGCCATTGGTGACAACCGAGCCGGGATACCCGGAGGCGTGCGGAATCAAGGGCAACAAAATCAGCAATCAAATATCGGTGTTGGTGGTAATCAAAATCGAGGCATATCGTCCCCACGGCCGCATCAAAATCAACAGACATCAAACCACATGGCCTCCCCAGCACCACAACATCCTCAGACACAACGTGGTGGCTTTGGATCTCAAAACGACCTTCCTGATCTCGATACAGTAGAGGATATGGAAATGGATGATCCTTTGGCAGATAACGCTTTCCAAGATTCACGATCCCGAGGCGGCCCCATGCAGCGTAGATTTGGACAACAAAATCAAGAACGTTTAACGCCGCTCAACCTAAGTATGCTACAAGGACATCAGGGACTACGGAATTCCCAGCCAGGGACACCCGTAACGCCTGGGCGACCGCTTCAAAACAACCCAACCGTATCCTCAGTCAATACCCCTACCCTCGTAACACACCAGCTACAGCAACAACAAAATTCCGGGTACCGTGGTACGCCAGATTCTTCTACACCGGGGACACCTGCCGAAATTGATGAGTCGATCATTGGAGAGTTTGGAGACATGTCGATGATGCAAAATAACGCGCTAATGGGAGTCCGAGGACAATTTCCAGGCTATGGAGGCGGAAATGACATGTTGAATCTCTGTATCGACGAACCAGCCAAGCGATTGTTTAGCCCGACTGGCGGGTTCAATCAGCAACAAAATATGCTCAACAGGCTAGGAAGTCAACCGTACGGACCTAACAGTCAAATCGCGCAACGGATTCGAGAACTGCAGCTGCGTGCAGGTGTACCGGACACGGTTGGGCTGCTACCGAATGAAGAACCTAAACCATTTAGGTGCCCGGTCATAGGTTGTGAGAAAGCGTATAAAAACCAGAATGGCCTAAAATACCACAAGGCGGTAAGCATTCTTCTCAACCACGTTCTCCCTTTTTATCTCCCTCTTTCGTCTCTCCTCTAACCATGTCATCCGGATTATACAGCACGGCCACAACAACCAACAACTTCACGATAACGCAGACGGAACCTTCTCAATCGTCAATCCAGAAACATGTACCCCTTACCCGGGGACCTTGGGCATGGAGAAGGAAAAGCCATTCCGCTGCGAAGTATGCGGTAAGCGGTACAAAAATCTCAACGGCCTCAAATACCACAGATCACATTCACCGCCTTGTAACCCAGAGCTCCAACTCGCCGCTGGTCGTAACCTTGGCGTGGGTGGGGTTATGCAAGGGCAAAATATTAACGTCGCCGGAGCTGGACTCCCTGGGATTGGCGAGGAAGGACTGTAGCAACAAAGACAGCTTTTCTCTCCCCCTCCCTATACTGGATTGGAAAAAAAATATAGGCAGAGCGAAATGCCAAAAATGAAACCCCCCCCCCTTCTCCTCTTCTCCCACCTTCCTCACGGCGGCCACCGCCTTTTTATTTCATTTACAGAGGAGTTTGCTATTATTTATTTTATTTATATTTTACCTTTTTATTATTATTTATTCTTACCTTTTAACTTTTTTTTGCGTTTAACTCTACTGCCACCGATATTTCAATGGAGGACCCGCGTTGTTGGGCACCTACCACAAAAAAGCACCAAAGGGGACCCCCGCCGCTTCCCTCCTCCTTCCAGCGCTCATACGATCCGACAAGAACTTCTAGTCCACCTATAACCAGCTAATATCCTTCCATTTCTCTGTAGTTCTTTTTTGCATTGTCTTACATGCTCTACTATTACATCCCTTCTCCTCTCTCTGTTCTTTTATGCCCACATCTACCACAGCCCATTCACTACTCGATCAACTTTTCCATCCGTGCATAATACGTACATGCGACGAATAGTTTTTCTTCGTCTCGTTTTTTCTTTCCATATCATCTTCCCTCTATCCATTTTGTTTAATGATTTCTGGCTAGCTGGTTTGTTTGGCAGCGAGGGGGGACCGGTTTTGCGGCTTCAGGTGTTGTTTTGTTTTTGCTTCTTAAAGTCTTTCCATGTTTAAATAAAAAAAGAACGACTATTTCTATTCCTTACTTGTAATTCCTTGTTTGTTTTTAATTGTTCTTCACTGTTGTCATTGTTTGTCCATCTACTCCACAACCGTTTTTGGCCCACGTTATTTATTATTTACCATTTACTATTGTTACACGGTGCAATTGTTCATTTCACATATTCAAAGCGATGTTGACAGGCTGTTTCTTTTTTCTTTTTTCTTTTTTTCTTTTTTGTATATTGTTTATCGCCTTCTTCTCTCTTACTTCTGCTAGTGACTTTCTGCCTTTTTCGAATCTTACGATATGTCATTAAAATATGAATAGACTTTTCTCTACCTCTTCTTTTCCCTGTCTATCTCATCTTTTTAACCTTTTCTTTGTTTCACTACTTATCTCATATTTTCTCATTTCCGGATTTTTCTTTCTTTTATTTTTTTATTTTTTATTTATTTATTTATTTTTTTTTTTTAACCATCTCTGCTTTGATTGTATTTCATTATATAGAATCATCTTATTTACACTAGTTTGTTTTTATGTTTTGATGGGGGGGAGAGAGAGGAGGAGGGGAAATGAAAATCAAAAGTGCATGTCTTCTCTTCTGGTTTGTTTAGTTGCGTTTAAAATTTTATGCTACTTGAGAGAAATTTAATTCTGTTAATAAAAGTCTTTACTCTCTTACTAGTATTCTTATGCTGTATATATCTATAAAAAAAATGAAATGAAAAGCTTCTAATGACAAAGATATAAAACTTGCTTGATTAAGAAAGAGATTACTAGCTACATAGTAAGCAGAAGTTATCTAGTTATAGTGTATTCAGTCGGAGACTATGAATCTATGATACCCAGCTTTTTAAAGCTGGGATTTTTCTTGCACTAGTTCTCATGTAACAAATAGTTAATTAACACTTGCAATAACTGAATTCCAGCCCAGAAAATTAACAATTTAAATTCATTTCCTTAAACATTGCAATGACAGGACACAAGTGTTCAAACAAAAAGAAGAAGATAAAGATTGAATATAAACAAGGAGATGAGGATAAGGATTGAAGGCAAATAAGAAAAGAAAATTTAAAGGCTGATATTACAGTAAAAGAAAGCAGATTCAAATAACTTCTTCATTCGCAAATCCAATTCAGCGCCCTGCATCGAAATCGCCCGTTTCTTCGAAATTCGCACCGCCGATAGTTCTATTGGATTGCCCTGATCTCTACGAGCGTTTTAAACCCGGGTTTGACCCGATAACCCCAATATTGGAGGCGTCATTCAACCAAACGTGGGTTCGGACCCCTGGGGAGAAGATTTCCCACTCTTC
Source organism: Blastomyces percursus (assembly GCA_018296065.1). Taxonomy (NCBI): domain Eukaryota; kingdom Fungi; phylum Ascomycota; class Eurotiomycetes; order Onygenales; family Ajellomycetaceae; genus Blastomyces; species Blastomyces percursus. Next base: position 17,913 of record JAFEJD010003967.1, read on the forward strand.
CATCCACAACTCAACCCTGGGTCCAATCATCACGGAAATTGAATGCCAGGTAGAACAGAGCAGATTAATCATTAATCTGAGAAAGATCCAAGCTTTGATTGCAGTACAAATTCAAAACAACCGTCTCTGCAAGATCCCGCGAGTTTCGGTTTGATTGATTGATTGATTGAATCAGCTACCCTGACCTCTCCCTCATCGGGATATGCAGGCTACCACTATTACAGCTAGTCTCATCTATCCTTTCTAGTCTAATTACATGCACGATCTTAATGCCTCGTCTCTGTGGGTGATCTACTCTAGTTGTCTCTGCCTTGGGATCTTTCCGAGCTCTCAGCGAAGTCTAGGATCGCATCGAGGTCTCCCCTACTGATTTTCCATTCCGTCCCATTTATTGTCCAGTTTGGTGGTTTACCCCCTAGCATAAGGGAGATATTGTTGAATCTGTCCCAAATCTTTTGTCGCAGAACCCGACGTTGTTGCTGCAGTCTCGGGCAGTCTACTGGGACGTGATGGACTGATTCTTTGGTTCCACATTCACATTTGTTGTCATCAGCGTATTTTATTCGGTTTCGGAATTCATTCAGCCATGAGTGGCCCGTCCTGAGTTGCGCCAGGAGTCTTGCTCGAGGCCTTGGAAGTGTGGCATATAGACGGCGGGTATGTTGGCCCGGGAGGGATGCGTCTATCTTCCGCAGGTGAGTCCCCTTTGCCGTTGAGGACCATTCATCTCTCTACTCCTGTGTGGTGCTGTTGCGGCTGGCTTCCCTAAGGTGTAAGGCAGGCTTTGGGAAACCATGCGTTGGGTTTGGGTTGATTGACTGTTTGGAGAGCTGGTCGGCCATTTCATTCCCTTGATTCCACTATGTCCTGGTACCCACTGAGGGCGGGGGTCTACGCCTATGGATCTCAGCTCTTTTGCTGTGTGCAGGATGTTCTGGACTATCTGTCCTGACTTGTTTTGAGGAGTTTGCGATGGCTCGAAGAGCGGTGCAGGAGTCGCTGAGGATGGTGTATGTGTGGCGCTGGTGGGGGGTCGGTGTCCCCTCACTTGAGTGGGATCTCCATACCAGGTAGAGTCCATGGTATATCGCTAGCAGCTCAGCCGTCGTGACAGTCCAGTGCTTTTCCCGCCCGACGCCAACTTGTATGCCATATCGGATGCGGTATGAATCGTCCATGATCAGCGCCGCTCCTCCAAGTGCCGAATTCTCCTTTCCGGCATCGGTGAAGACTGCCTTGGTTGGGTTCTCCATTATTTTCGTAGCTCTCTCGATGGCTCTGGCCCTGTCGGAGTCGAGGTGGATGCCTTTGAATACTGGCTTCTGCCATGGTTCCGGGGGGGATAGGTCGATTATCTCTATCGGTTCCAGCTCCTCTCTGTGGAACATTCTCATCGTGTCGTCTAGTGGGTAGGAACGTCTGTTCCCATTGCAAGTTGCACCTGCCATGGCCCTCCTGAGGGGCCCGTGTATCGGGTGAGATTGCGGGAGTGTGCGGAGGACGATGACAGCATCCCGGGCTCGCTGTCGTAGCCGGGCGCCAGGGGGGGGATGTGCGCCTGCATTTTAAGAGTTTGTGTTGCCACCGTTCGGAATGTGGACAGGATCCTGATCAGGGCCGCTCGCTGGACCTTGGTGAGAGCCTTGACTTGTGTGGCTCCCTGTAAGGGGTTGTACCATACCGTGGAGGCGTATGTCAATTTGGGGATTACACAGGCAGTGTAGAGTTGACTCATCTGTTCTGGCCGTAGGTGGGATAGGCGTCCGATGGCGACACATGTGTTGGTGGCCCTCTTGACCATATATTGTGTGTGTGTTTTCCAATTTAGTTCCTGGTCAAAGTATACTCCCAGGAGCTTGACCTCTGGTGATGGTGAGATGGTGTGCCCATTCATCGTGATGGACCCCGTTGTTTGGTCTCTTTTCCTTCTGGTGAAGTGGATCAGCTCCATCTTCTCGGCCGAGAACCGTGAGCCAGTCCGTTTCGCCCATTCTTCGATTCTAGGGACATCTATCCGTTGGATCTTTTGCAGATTACTCTCTGCGTTTGGTCCGGTTCTCCAACGGAAGTAATCATCTATAAAGGCGGATGCGCTTCCGTTGTGGTCTACCGGTTGGTCGACCAGGTCCGAGTTGAAGATGGTGAAGAGGATTGGGGAGAGGGGAGATCCTTGGGCAAGGCCAGCGTTAGGAAGCGAGGCTACCTTGGTGTTGAAATCGTCGAATTTGATACTGGCGGTCCTGATTTCCATGAAGCTTTGGACCCACCTGCGCACTATCTGGGGGATTCCCATCTCTCTGAGCCTGGCCTCCAGTGTGTCTTTATTTACCCCATTGAAGGCCCCTTTGATGTCAAATGAGAATAGGGTCAGGACCGTACCGCGTTTCTGGGCCTGGTCGATGGCGCTGGCCAGGATTAGAAGTGCCTGTTCCGTAGTTCTGCCTGGTCTGGCTCCGAATTGTGCGTTTGGGAGGAGGTTATATTTTTCTGTGTAGTAACTATGTAAGGCGTTTCGCGATCACTCCTTCCAGAACCTTTCCCAGTGTGTTGAGGAGTGAGATCGGGCGGTATGCTCCAGGGGCCGTGTAGTCCGGTTTCCTAGGTTTCCGCAGTACTACAATCACGGCAATCTTCCATCTTGTTGGGTAGTGTCCCAGTGTGATTAATGCTTCGAAGATCTAATATATGAGTTTCGACAGGTATTTCCATAGATTCTTCCACACTGATGCTGGGAGACCGTCATTCCCGGGGGCTGATTTGCTTTTGGTCCTCGCTAGTGTTGTCAGGATCTCTTCCTCCGTGATCGGCTCCCAAGACAGTTCCTCCCGTGTGGGGTTGGGTGGTTCTCTCGATGAGAATGTAGCTGGAGGAAAGAAGCTGTTCAGTAGTATTTGAGCTTTGTCTTTGTTGTCTGCATATTCAGTGTCCTCAACCACCAGGGGAGGGATGTTGGCATAATTGTCTGAGGGGCTGATGTATCCTGCTGCTTTCCAAAGGTGGTTGCCCGCACTCGCTTTGTCGAGGAATTCTTTCCAGTGTTCTCGCTTGGCTTTCTTGTAAAATGACGCAGACCTGAAACAAAATGGGAGATATCGAAACGAGTCATATTGATACGGGAAAATCGAGCCCTCCGGCGAACATACCTTTCCACCTTATGAACACACCAGTCAATCCTAAAGTGTTTGGTCAGCTTCAAAAGGGTGGTTCCTACCAACCTACTTTACTAACTTTGATTTTAAAGCATTCTCGTCAGCAGGCTCGCGTCTTTCATGGAGGATAACGTTGTTCATTATATTAGCTAGCCTAGCAACACTAAATAAGATGGGGAGGCACGTGACTACGGTAGCTATCCATGGTGTATTCAGCAAGCTCGATTTATTTCTTNNAGGCTGCACCACGAGGTGGCAGCAGAGTCGGACTTCGCAGCCCGATGGAAAAATTAGGAGTATTAGTATCAAAACACCGCAAAATAAGCAAATATCCACACTTCATCTAGAATCATTAATATCATTCAAATACGCGTCTTTCTTACCTTTATCATCAAATCCACGTATATCAACTCTTTTTTTTTCAATGTCTCGCAATGTCCCCCGCCCTGCCTCAGACTCCCAAACCACCTGTTCCAGTTCCGGATAATGATGAGATGGAGGAGGTGGATGAGGATGATGTAGAGACTCAGTCTGAAGTCATCGATATCCGCGAATCCCTACTCCTGAGCGAATCCCTACCCCGAGCCTGACATCTCATATCGATTGTATGAACGGGTGATTATCAATGGGATAAAGGATCCTTTAAAGACCAAATACCGGACTGTCTCTATACATGATCTAGCCATTAGCATCTGTTCTATTAAATATACTGCAAAAAGGATGGCTGAAGAGTGTGTTGCAAAGTAGAACTGTAAAGAGGTGGAACTTGCAGATCATATAGCAATCATCTCGTCCAACAAACGTGAATCCCCAGTCAGGATCAATATTGAAAAGGAGAAGGATTGGAGAGAGATTATTGGTCTTCTAAAGGAGTTATATAAGGAGAAGATGAGTGGCCTTACCATTGAAGTCACCACTTATTTTAATCTTCTTGATATATCAACTCTATCCTCGAACACATCTGCAATACGCGGTCCTGCAGCTTTCTTTGCGGTGTCAGATTCACAATTAACAACTCAGACTTTGGCATCAAAAAGAGCTCTTGATTCTGATGTCAAGAAAGAGGTAATCTCATCATCTAGCAATCCTTACCGTCCTGTCAAATCCCCCTCGAATCCACGAAATATCCGATGATGAAACACCATCTACACGTTCAAGAATCACAGCCACTAGTCAACAACTGAAGGAGGTTCGAAATGGCCGGTCAAGTGAACGAGAATCTCTGCAGATCGGACGTGAGATAACTGCAAAATGGCGTTGTCGAAAGATGAGTTGTCATAATTCGATATACGGTGGCCAGGTGGCAGTTAATGCTCCGCGCGATCTCAGCAGGCATATAACCATCCTTTAGGAGGCGTACAATCTCGTTGGTGGTAAAATCACTGAGTTGAGGTGGCATACTGATGATAAAGA
>JAFEJD010003978.1:0-20184 GCA_018296065.1 Blastomyces percursus
TAGTAGTAGTAGTAGTAGGAGTATAGTAAACTCACCTCGTCCGTCGTTTCGTCTTTACTCTTTTAGTAGCCCCCATTGTTGCGATGGTTTGATGAAATATTTCTATGCGGTGAGCTTCGTCTCCTATCTACTAGTTTATTTTACGACCGTTCCATTTTTGTGCCGGAGCGCTAAAATATTGTTCCATGCATAGATTCACGTGACAATTAGATGATCCGTCCTGCTCAGTACTCCCCCGCGCTTTTATCGAGCCAATTCAACGCTCCGGAAATAATCATATTCTTATCTCTGGAAGGAAATTTCGCATTCCCCATACGAACCCAGGAAAATCCAAGGAAGTCCCCATCAGTTACTAACTTATTATTGCTGAAACGGATGCAGAGCCGAGCAAATCCCGTAGAATCCAGCGCCAAGCCCGTTGTTGTTTTTCCGACTCTGTGACGCTGAATGACGTTTTGGCTGGCCTCGGCATTTCCGTTTCCCCCTCCAACGCCCAAAATTACCGACCAGGGCAATTATTACTATTGCCAGCCAAGCTAACTGTCTTTTTTGCCCTTGCCATGCAGGTAAATTAGCCCGTATACTGTCTCTTCAGCTTGAGGCTACAGTAACGCTGCGGAGTATACATTGGGCAAAACAAAAGGTCGATCATTGTTCCAGTTTCAAACCGAGTGTGGGAGAGTCAAAACAGCTGGCTGGCGATTGGCTGGGAATTTTGTATTTTTCCCAATGATATTCTGTGAATAGATTATGATTCCAAGATAACTAACAGCAGAGCGGGCGCCGGGCGGGAGGGAGGAACTGGGCAGCAGCCAGTCACAGAGCTGGGATTTGTATTGCTGGTCTGCAGGTCAACAAAAAATTTTCGCTTGGGTGGTGGAAGCCCCACAGATCAGATGCGGTGCCGCGAACAACCACATGCGGGCGACGGCCGCCAGTTGCTGTATTGGCGTGTTTTTATTTCATATATTTAGTGGCGGAACACAGCCGAGCTTGCCGGAGAATGAAGAATGACTGCAAACTGGTCGTAGCGCAGACGGTGAAGAAATATTAATACCTGGGCATCGTAACTGTAATACCATATAATATTACCAGAGCTGTACCGAAACTCACATGTATCGCCTAGTCCAGATTTGGGTCAGAGCGACTTCACAGCCCGAACAGTCCAACATAAGCTCCGTTGTGCTGCTTTTTATCTTGCTTCTGATTCCTTCCTGTTCTCATCTTTCCTCCTCCTCTCCCCTCCCTCTCTCACAATCCAATATTCTATCTCTCATTCCCCCTTCTTTTCTGTCTGACTGCCCTCGTCGAGTTGCCTGCTTTGCCTCGACGTTGGATGTGCTTCGACGTTGAGCAAGATAGTTCAGTGTGCTTACAGAGCAAGCTGCCATCATGATCACAACCCGGATTGGCCGCCTGAGTGCGCTGGTAAGTGGCTCTCTGTCCTATTCTGCCAGTCATTTCTGAAGATCTTCTTCAGGAGCAGTTTGATCTTCGTTCTCGATGCCAATTGGGTCTCATTGGACATAGCTGCTAACAGGTTATCTCGATAGGCCTCTAAATCCCGCGCCGTAAGTGGCTTGAACGCGGATAGACCTAGCGTCTATCTCACGATCTAGGACCCATACATGAACTCCAATTACTGACTTGATTGTTCGAACTAGATTTTGGGCGCGCGGAGTATGGCCACTGTCAGCGATTCTCCTCTCGACAAAAAGGTCGAGATGTGCAATCATGAGAAGGTGAGAGATTCTTCCCTGACAAGTTCGCCTCGGGTAGTTTCGGGGAGTCCGGGAGCTTGCCTGTCTGCCAAAAGAGGTAATCCAATTGCTAACCATGCCTCTACAGGGCAACTACATCAACTACAAGTACGGAACATCTTCACTCTATCTTGCAGCGAGCCCATGTTGTCTTGCGGGAACAATGCGCAAAAGTTCAATCCTACTCCGGCTGGATTGGCCCAAGTAACTTTTGCGGCCTGATCTGGAAACATGGAGCTGCTAGCTTCCGTGGAACCAGCCGTTTACTAACACACCTGTGTCTCCTTGCAGGAAAATGGCAGAGAACCTCGACATTGTTCGAAAGCGCTTGAACCGCCCATTAACATATGCTGAAAAAATTATGTACTCTCACCTTGACGATCCCCATGGACAAGAAATCCAGCGCGGCAAGTCTTACCTCAAACTGCGGCCGGACCGTGTTGCATGTCAAGATGCCACTGCCCAGATGGCTATCTTGCAGTTCATGTCCGCTGGGATGCCTTCAGTTGCTACTCCGACCACTGTCCACTGCGACCACTTGATTGAAGCTCAACTTGGTGGCGAGAAGGATCTTGCCAGAGCTAACGAGATCAACAAGGAGGTCTATGACTTCCTTGCGTCTTCTTGCGCAAAGTACAATATTGGATTCTGGAAACCCGGATCCGGTATTATCCATCAAATCCTCCTTGAAAACTATGCCTTCCCTGGAGGTCTGATGATCGGCACTGACTCCCATACCCCCAACGGTGGCGGCCTTGGCATGGCTGCCATTGGTGTTGGAGGTGCCGACGCTGTTGATGTCATGGCCGGTCTGCCCTGGGAATTGAAGGCCCCCAATGTTATCGGTGTCAAACTAACCGGTGAACTATCCGGGTGGACCGCTCCCAAGGGTACAGTATCCCCGTAATCCCCTCTTTTTGCTCCACTCTTGCGGAATTTGCAGCTGACAAGTGTAAATAGATATCATCTTGAAGGTCGCTGGTATTCTCACTGTCAAAGGCGGCACTGGTGCTATTATCGAGTATCACGGACCAGGCGTTGACTCTCTCTCTTGCACGGGTATGGGTACCATCTGTAACATGGGTGCTGAAATCGGTGCTACCACTTCCGTTTTCCCCTTCAACGACCGCATGTATGACTACCTAAAAGCCACCAAACGCCAGCCTATCGGCGACTTTGCGAGATCCTATGCCCACAGCCTCCGTGAGGATGAGGGTGCTGAGTACGATCAACTGATTGAGATCAACTTGTCTGAACTCGAACCTCATATCAACGGTCCCTTCACTCCCGACTTGGCAACCCCTATCTCCAAGTTTAAGGATGCTGTCAAAGAGCATGGCTGGCCCGAAGAACTCAAAGTCGGTTTGATCGGCTCCTGCACCAACTCCTCCTATGAGGATATGTCTCGCGCTGCTTCCATCGCCCGGGATGCCCTGGACCATGGTATCAAGGCCAAATCCCTCTTCACTGTTACTCCTGGTTCGGAACAGATCCGTGCAACCATTGAGCGTGACGGCCAGCTGCAGACCCTCGAGGAATTCGGCGGTGTTATCCTTGCCAATGCCTGCGGCCCTTGTATTGGACAGTGGGACCGTAGGGACGTCAAGAAGGGTGAGGCCAACTCTATTATCTCGTCCTACAACCGTAACTTCACTGGACGCAACGATGCCAACCCTGCCACCCATGCTTTCGTCACTTCCCCCGACCTCGTTGTTGCCATGACCATTGCCGGAACCCTCAACTTCAACCCCCTGACCGATACTCTCAAGGGCAAGGATGGCAAGGAGTTCAAGCTCAAGGCGCCAACTGGTGCTGGTCTCCCATCCCGCGGATATGACCCTGGTCGCGACACATACCAGGCACCACCAAAGGATCGATCTGCCATTTCCGTTGCTGTTTCCCCTACTAGCGACCGCCTTCAGATTCTGGAAGCGTTCAAGCCATGGGATGGAAAGGACGCTGTTGGAATTCCCATTCTGATCAAAGCCCAAGGCAAAACCACCACTGACCACATTTCCAGTAAGATCTTCCAATATTATTTTATTTCTATTCTATCCCCTCATTTTTCTACCGATCAACCAAACTAATCGATTTCCTCATGTAGTGGCCGGCCCCTGGTTGAAATACCGTGGCCATCTTGACAACATCTCCAACAACATGTTAATTGGTGCTATCAACGCTGAGAATGGAGAGGCCAACAAGGTCAAGAACTTCAAGACTGGCGAATACGGCCCTGTCCCAGCCACTGCCCGTGACTACAAGGCTAAGGGAATCCCATGGGTTGTCATCGGTGACTGGAACTACGGCGAGGGAAGCTCCCGAGAGCACGCTGCCCTCGAGCCCAGACATCTTGGAGGCCTCGCCATCATCACCCGAAGCTTCGCCCGTATTGTAAGTTAAAGACTCGAATCTAGGTGATGAACGAAAGGTATTATGTGCTGGCCAGTCATCGTTAACATCATATCTAGCACGAAACCAACTTGAAGAAGCAGGGTATGCTTCCCCTGACCTTCTCCGACCCAGCCGATTACGACAGAATCAAGCCTGATGACATCGTCGACCTGATGTGCACCGAGCTCGCTGTTGGCAAGCCCATGACCCTCCGTGTCCACCCCAAGAACGGCAAGACCTTCGACGTCTCTCTCTCCCACACCTTCAACGAGTCCCAGATCGAATGGTTCAAGGATGGAAGCGCCCTGAACACCATGGCTAAGCAACGTGCTTAGAAAGATAAATCCTTGGTTACATTCGTTTCCGACTATTCGTAAAAAAATATGTATAAATTGCAGGGCATTTGAAGAAAAGTTGGGAATGTAGGTATTTACATTGTGTCTTCGTCTCTTGTTTATGTATGAATATGTCTCATATATTTTGCTTTTGCTCTAAACATAACGCATGAAAGGCACGGGCAAAACTTGGGCAAGGAAAGGTTTAGGTAGGGGTTAGTTGGCATGGAGCATAGGGTGATGAAGTCTTACACGCCTGGGGAGAATATATATTTCTTATATTCGCAGGAGAAAAACTGGGAACCTGGGCGAAAATGATACCGCATTGTGGAGAAGAGGGCAGCAGTGATATCATCCATCGTCGTCGCACCACAAACCGCAACACGCTGGATTCAGTTTTCCTGGGTCTACCCCTGGATGACCTACTCCCCTCCTGCATTCCTGCATCGCAAACACGTCATATATATTACATACAAAATGTATCGGCGCCGGCCTGTCCGTCTAGAATCGATCTAAGACAAACGAAAATGCTAGAAGGGTGGATCTGAACGCGTTGTATAGAAACCGGTGAACATCTCTTCATCATTCGTTTTCACTGTTTCTGCATTTTCCCCTCTTCTCGCATTTCTTTTTGCATCCCTTCCCCTCTTCGCCAACTCTACCTCCTGCACCGTACCGATCCCAAATTCCGCCTACCTTCGAGCGTTTGCTATTATTTTCTTTTATGTTTATACATTTTTTTCTACTTTTATCTTTACGCACTATTCCTACGCTTGTCTCATTTTGTTTCTCATTTTGTTTGTCTCAAGAAATGTGATGAAAATTGACTCAAACTTTACTGTTCTTACTGTTCTTTCTCTTTCGTTTCTTCTTGTCCATGCTCTGAAGTGTTTCTGGTTTGTTTCTTCTCTTTTATATACTATATATATAAATATATACGTAGCTGCAGTACATATGTTAGTTATATGAATTGCTTCCTTCTTATATTTGCTCACCCCACCACCCATGTCTAGTTTCTGTATTCCGTATGCGCTTCCTTCCTGTGTTCTCTATATTTTCATCGAGAAATAGTCGCAACGTCCTCCACTGTCGAAACATTGAAGATTCTATGAAACAAATGTAAATTGATTTGCATCGTAGTCGTCTGAATCTTTTTTTTTTTTTTTTTTTTTTTTTTTTTTTATTTAAGGTCCATTCAGCACTCGCGGTCCGCATCTCTGCAGGCGGTTAAAAAGCCTCGGAAGGAAGAACGGTATATGGTTTCATGTAATTTTGCTGATATGGATGGAGGTAGAAATGCCGAGGTTCTGGGGATTCTTCTAACCACGATGAGACCGCGCAATAATAAGGAAAAGCTAAACCATTTTCTTTTTTATCGTTTTTACCAATTTTCCAACAATATTAATATACTGTTAAAACTGGGTATCCAACAAATATTTAAAGTACGAGCTTAGATTTGTAGAAACTATCCATATGGAGGTAAATTGGACCGAGAGGTATTATGTATGTATTGAGAATGTATTACCTGCCTAGCCGAGGATATAAGTTACGTGTGAAACGTATTGATATCAAGGTATCAATCACGATCAAAGCGGGACGGACTGTTTGGCTCATTTCCCTCTCTTCTCCTTCACTCTCAATCACAATATACACATCTCGTTCAGTCATTGATTTATCATTATCCTTCTTACTTGGGGCAGACTACAATCATCACCCTCCTTTTCCGACCATTCTATCACATGGAGGTTTAAAAAGATTGGCGTGAAACGGAATAACCGAAGCGCCTACAGTACCTCGATAGTATAAATTGCTCGTCAAACCCCATTTATTTCAGATTTTATATTTAGATTTAAATAATTATTTTTGTTTGGATAAAATTTTTGCATATACACACAGGGGTCACCACCAATATCTTCTGTCCGAAATTACAAAACTGAAGATTTAACCGTTTGGAACTTGTTAGGCTGGCAACATACTTTCAGTGCAGATTCCAGACGTTGGGTATACAAAAATACACACATGAAATCTACTTAGCAGGAAAATAAACCCATTAATCACTTCTACATACTGCTGGTTCTCGGGAATTGAGAATCGAAATAAAGATTTTTTTAAAAAAAAAAAGCGAAGGGCAAAAATAGGACGGAAAGATGGCTACGCAGCGATTTCCACTCCCGGAGGTGGAAAGACTGAGCGCATCGGTGATTAGGCTGCTGGCGGGGAATCCTGGGAAGGTGTGTTATAGTACATACAGGACAGATATCTTGTTGCGGTTTTTGCTAACTCCTGCTCTAACTCTAGTACACATTACAAGGTAAACGAAGCCTTTGGGATATATCAAATTTTAAACCCGACGGGGAGGGAGAAACCGTCTTCTTCGACTCCTTAATGCTGACAAGTACCCGCGCGCCCAATTGCGCCCAAAAAAAAACCATATAAAGGCACAAACACATACCTCGTCGGCCGGGGAGCCCGACGACTTTTAATAGATACAGGCGAAGGCCGACCGAGCTGGTCCGCCGCGCTCAAAGCGCTCCTGGCGGCCGAAAAGGCCACCGTGGAGAAAGCACTGCTGACGCACTGGCACCGCGACCATGTCGGTGGCGTCGGGGATCTACTGAAGATGTGCCCAGGGGTGCAGGTGTATAAGCATGATGCGGACGAGGGCCAGTTGGCTATTGAGGACGGGCAGGTTTTCAAGGTGCAAGACGTTACGCTAAGAGCTGTACATACGCCCGGCCATACAGAGGATCATATGGCGTTTGTGTTGGAGGAGGAGAATGCGTTGTTTACGGGTGATAGTAAGTAGTAGCTTTTTTGCACTTTTTCGTTTTTTATCCGTTTTTCATCTCTTTTTATCTCTTTTTTTTTTGTTAATTTTTTTGGCCCTTCATTCTACGGCATATCTAATGTGTATATTTCAGATGTGCTTGGCCATGGAACAGCGGTTTTCGAAGACCTTGTCGTTTACATCTCTACGTTGGAAAGGATGCGCAAACTTGGTGCCGGCAGAGGTTATCCTGGACATGGAGCCGTAATCGAAGACTGCGGAGCCAAGATTACGGAATACATTGACCACCGGCGTCAAAGGGAGGAGGAAGTATTTCAAGTGTTGAAGTTCGGAGGTGCGGGGAGCAGCAATGTGGGGGCAGCGGCGGCAACGACAACGCAAGGAAAACCTCGAGCATTGTCACCAATTGACTTGGTTGCGGTTATTTATCCCGATCTCGCGGAAGAGCTGCGTTTGTCGGCTTCGCATGGTGTAATCCAGGTGCTGCTAAAGCTGGAGCGTGAGGGCAAGGTGATTCAAGATGGAGAGTCGGGGAGATGGGTGGTTAGGGGTGGGAAGCCGGCATTATGATTTCTTTCTGCTTCTAATTGATTTTTAAATTCGTTTTTGTCATTGTATATATATTATTATATGCCTTTACGTGTACAGATTTTATTTTGCCTTCGAATTACGTCATTGAATTCGATGTTAATCTTGAGAGATATATGTGGATGTACCGACGATATACAGGAAGGACATTTTCCATGAGCTTCCTATGTAATTGCATAGCAACAGTTACCAATGTAGACAGTAGATAGATTCCGGCTGTAGAAACATCGAGAAACAGATACCTCGATATAACTGCGCATTTAAGCTTCGGGTTAGTGAGGAAGCCCGCCTCGATCCTGGCCAACATCATCATTATTCAAGCTCGCTCGTCGCCATCCCACATCCAACATCCAACATTGCGCCCGGGCTGCGGACACCCCATGGAACCTGTCTCCCTGCGCCCTGGATTCTGCTGTCAGTCTGCTTCTGCCGTTTATCCTAGGTCGGTGTCCCTGTCATTGCTCCTCCACTGAGCTCCAATTAGACAGCTCCGTATTTATCTCTCTACCTGCGCTTCTTTTTTGCTGCCAAGGAAGTGGCGCCAAAGCAACCGAAGCAGCGTTGTCCTCGTACCTTGCTCGATAATTCTTGTATGAGCTCTCCTCCCTGCATTGGCGGTTGGTTGGTACGTAAACGTGGGGAACTTGTTCTGCTTCTTAAGGATTCCTGGATTTATCTGGTGTCAAGAGGCAAAAATCTCACATTCCCTCTATCGACTATCGTCTTGTAACTTTCATAAACAAACACGGTTTCTTCTTTTGCCAGTGCTCTCTGTCTAACTTGTTAGGTTTTTGAAAATTAACTATCTAGCTTGCGGGTGTTGATTCCGATATTTGCCCCGCTACAGTTCTATCGCACCACCTACGAAACCAAATCATAACCGTTCACGAACTGGTATTATTATTCTTATCCTAATTACGAATTTTACACACCATGGCATCGCTGGAAAACCCCCTCAAGGAGGATGCCAGATTGCTCCTGGTTTCCAACCGTTTACCCATCACAATAAAACGATCGGATGACGGCAAATATGAGTTCTCTATGTCGTCGGGTGGTCTTGTCAGCGGGCTGAGCGGGTTATCAAAATCAACAACATTCCAATGGTACGGGTGGCCTGGCCTGGAAGTCCCGGAGGATGAAATTCATTTGGTGAAAAAGAGATTGGCCGGCGAATATGATGCGGTCCCTGTGCTTATTGACGATGAGTTGGCGGATAGACATTATAACGGCTTTTCAAGTAAGAGTGTTTCCTTATGTTCAATAGCTTTCTGCTCCTTCTACGAACTCGAACTGCCCCAATTTCAAATGATGTCATACGCTGATTTGATTTCTCCGAAATTGTGCGCCAGATTCGATACTTTGGCCTCTTTTCCACTATCACCCTGGCGAAATAACTTTTGACGAATCTGCATGGTATGCCTATCGAGATGCGAACCGTCTTTTCGCTAAGGCTATCGCGAAGGATGTGAAGGATGGTGACCTTGTATGGGTCCACGACTACCATTTAATGCTGTTGCCAGCAATGTTACGGGAAGAAATCGGAACGTCGAAAAAAAATGTGAAGATCGGATTCTTCCTACACACGCCTTTCCCCAGCAGTGAGATATATCGGATCTTGCCCGTCCGGAACGAACTACTACTAGGAGTGTTGCACTGCGATTTGATTGGATTCCATACTTATGACTACGCACGACACTTCTTGAGTAGCTGCTCGAGAATACTGTAGGAAACTCCCTGAGAGCTTTTGGATCATGACATTGGTTTTCGTTAACATTTGGGAAACAGGGGCTTATCGACGACTCCAAACGGTGTTGAGTTTCAAGGCAAACTCATCGCAGTGGGAGCATTCCCTATAGGTATTGACCCCGAGAAATTCACTGAAGGCCTTAAAAAGGAGAAGGTACAGAAACGGATAGCTGCCCTCGAGCAGAAATTCCAAGGAGTCAAGTTGATGGTCGGGGTGGATAGATTGGACTATATCAAGGGCGTTCCGCAAAAATTGCATGCTCTCGAAGTCTTCCTGACAGACCACCCTGAGTGGATTGGAAAAGTGGTTCTTGTCCAGGTTGCTGTTCCCAGCAGACAGGACGTGGAGGAATACCAGAACTTAAGAGCCGTTGTCAACGAGCTCGTTGGGAGAATAAATGGCAAATTCGGTATGTTCATCTCATCTGTTATTTGGATCAAATTAAGCTAGGAGACATCAAATTCTAACAAACAACCAAGGAACTGTGGAGTTCATGCCAATCCATTTTATGCACAAGTCAGTTAACTTCGACGAACTAATTGCGCTCTACGCCGTTTCAGACGTCTGTGTCGTCTCGTCAACAAGAGATGGTATGAATCTTGTTTCATACGAATACATCGCAACCCAAAAGAAACGCCATGGATGCCTAGTCTTATCGGAATTTGCCGGCGCGGCACAAAGTCTCAACGGCAGCATCATTGTCAACCCATGGAATACGGAAGAGCTCGCCAGTGCCTTCCAGGAAGCTGTGACGATGAGTGAAGAACAGAGGGCCCTCAACTTCTCCAAGCTTGATAAATATGTTTCGAAATACACAAGGTTCGCTCTCCGATTCCCCCCCTTTAAAATTTCTGTCCGATAATGAATATTTTATGGTGGATTGACCATTTGTTTTGCTAACACAACAATAATAGTGCGTTCTGGGGACAATCCTTCGTCTCCGAGCTCACGAGAATTTCAGAGCACGGGGAGAAGAAGCTCCGACTGAGGCGCTCTTCAAAGGCACCTGAGGAGATGCCTAACAAGGCCGTAGTAACTCCCATGCCCATTGACGATGACCCAAACAAGGAAAATAAACCGTGAAGAGCTGTGAGTGAAGCTAACAACGTAAAAGCCTCTTTCCAAGAGCAGAATATGAATTACGAGTTTTAATACACTTTCATCAGCGTTGCAATAGCATTACCTGGGGGTCGGAGACATGGACTTGGTCGTTTTCTTATCTAGAGCATTTGTTTCGCTTCTACTTTGGCTGGTTGGGTTTTATTTATTATAGGAGCTAAGGTCGTCTTTCCCCACCACATTCATTACCTCATTTTTTTTCTTTTTGCTCTCTATTTGCTTTTTTGGTGCTCCTGTTTAAAAAAAGCTTTCCCCTCCTTTCCCAGCCCAAGAGCTCTCCCATCATTATCCGCCGTTCAGAGTAATGATACAGCACGTTGTCTTTTAAGCCAGTCTTTTTTTGTACATACATAAAGCATACTTATGCCTGTATATATATCTATTACTTAAAATGCAAACATATAACTAGCAAGGTTTACAAATTGTTCTAACGTTAATGCTCTGGTGCAACTTGCAAACATAGCAAACTCACGTGATATTACACTTCTCCCAAAAAAATCTGTGTTCAACGATCTATTAAAGCTTAAGAACGATAGCGACGATAGTGATAATCTTGGTATAGGAACGCGAGGAGTGTCATTGAGCCTATCACCGGATTATTCTAAATCCCTTTACAGAATTTCGGCGAGTCCTGCTCAATTGGACCCCTGCGAGCTCAACCCAAAACCACCAACAACTGGTTCCATCGACCGATTTTAAACCTCAACTACGGCCATTAGTTAGAGAATCTAATTGTTACCTACTCTAGACTGATAGTTATATCGCAAAAAAGGAAAGGAAAGGGAACCTCCGGCGGTGAAAAGTTCTGGGGTCCAAGCAAAAAAAAAAGAAAAGCGCAACTATGACTCCAAAAACGATCCTTCTCCGCGCTACCGCGCGGCCATCCATTCTCTTCCCGAGCAGTCGCGCCGCTTCCCATCCCTCCACCTGCTTATACGCTCTACTCTCCGCTATGCAATTGCGGCCTACCAGCCGCCAAACAGCCCGCCGGCCCCTCACCACGTCTACACAATCCACGCAGCCGACAGCTCAATCATCGTCATCAGCCTCCTCCTCCCCACCACCCCCATCATCATCATCCTCCCCATCATCATCAGCACCACCACCAGAACCACAACCAACAGCAACCCCAACAACGCCCAGCGCCCCGCGCACCCGCCACACCCTAAAATTCGGCACCGTCCTCACCGCCGGCTGCATGGATAAAACCGTCCGCGTCCTGCACAAGCACACAGCCTACCACAAGCGGCTGCACAAATCCTACCCAGCCAGCACCATCTATCTCGTACACGATCCCTGCAACTCGCTGCGCCAGGGCGACGTGATCGAGTTCTCGAGCGGGTGGCGCACGAGCAAGAATGTGCGCCATGTCGTGGAGCGGATCGTGGCGCCGTTTGGGGAGCCGGTTGAGCAGCGGCCGCGGGTGCTTAGTTGGCCGGAGCGGGAGGCGTTGAAGGCGGAGAGGGAGGAGAAGGCGGGGAAGGTTATGAGGGTTGGGCGGGTGAAGAGGTTGGTTGCGAAGAGGTTGGAGATTGAGAAGAGGAGGGCGGAGGAGAAGGAGGTGGTTTAGGCGGTGGGGAGGGTGGTAAAAGTGCCTTAGGAAGGAAGGGGGGGTTGCGGGGTGATACGTATGACCCTTTTTGCTGGTTGTTTGGTCTGGGATATTGATGATTAAAGGAAGAACGGATGGACGCCATTGGGAAAGGGCTGGGATGGTGAGGAACAGTGATCACATATATGTATAAGTTGCAGAAGACAGATTTCTCTTTCTCTTGCCATCATTTTTTTATTATTTTTGAACATGTACAGTACGATTCAATTACAACCTACCTAGGTAAATTATAGTGTTTGGAAGACCAATATTGTCCCTTTCCCCGCGTAGTTAATTATACATAGAACTATTTTCTTTTGCCTCCTTTCTCTTCATCCATATGTGCGTAGCTTCCACCAGTTGAAACCTATCAGAAGCGGCTCCGCGCCATCCCAAGCAACGAGACCAATGCCCATATTAGAATGATAAATCAAAAAGGCCCGAGGCAACCCCACTTCCAAGCCCAGGAAGGTATCCCACAATCTCAATATCATGAGAGAACATAACCTATAGTTACCACTTATGTCTCCCATACATATAGCGCAAAGAACAGCAGAGCCGTACCTAGAATGCAGAACCGTGTTCAGAGAGACAGCATGCTGAAAAGGGATGGTAATACAAAAAAGGAAGGGCAAAAGAAGAGAATATCTAACGCCAAAGGGCCCATCCAATCACAAACGAAAGCGCCGTTAAACAAAAGAAAAAAAAAACAAAAAAAAAGGCATCATCAGACCCAGATAACCATCCAAAGAAGATAATGAGTAAATGTCAGATGAAGCCTCCCCGCGACGCGATTAGGGAAATAAAAATAGAAGGAAGAAGCGATGGCCAAACCCGGCCAGCTACACCCTCCTCACATGAGACGAGCTATATAATACAACTACACACAAGGACGGAGAGACCAGTCAAAAGCAAGCGCATTAGATCCTAATCCCCTACCCGCCCCTCTCACCAAACTCCTTCGCCCAGTCCTCATGTTCCTTGAGGCCCTCGCGACTAACACTGGGCCGAATAGAAGATAGTGACGCTTCAAAGTCTACCAGGCGGATGGGCCGGATTTGGTCCATGGGGGTGTGTAGGAGGGCCTCGCCCAGGTTGCGCAATGGACCCATGGCGGCATCTTTTGCCAGGGCCGTTATGTCAGAGCCGGAGAAACCTATTTTTGGTGTCCTTTAGATTAGGCAAAGAACGATTATGGGGCAAAATGATTTGGTTGTATGAATCTCAGATAATGTACGTCAGGTGGAGAGGTAGGGTATGGTAAAAACAAAAGGAAAAGAGAACAAAACTCACCACCAGTAGCCCGAACGAGAGCCTCAATATCCTCAGTCGATAGCTCATGTTTCTGGTGACTCAACAAGCGTTCAATCTGCATCTTCCGCACCCCATCCTCCGGTAACGGGATATACTGTCTCCTCACAAACCGCCGCCTGGCAGCCTCATCAATATCCCACGGCATATTCGTCGCAGCGAGCACCAACACCCGACTCGGATCGCCTTCCTTCTTCTCCTTCTCCGATTGCTCCCGCCCAGCTGCTGCACGCTGCAAGTCAGACCACTGTATGAGAAACTCCGTCTTGGTACGTCGGGACACTTCTGCTTCACCGGACGCGGACCTTGCAGAAAGTAAAGAGTCAATCTCGTCGACAAAGATGATAGACGGAGCGAGGTGTTTCGCCAAGCCAAACAGCGCACGCACGAGTTTCTCGCTCTCACCATGCCATTTTGATGTTAAGCTTGACGCGGACACAGAGAAAAAGGTTGAGTGTGATTCTGTAGCCACGGCCCGGGCTAACATCGTTTTCCCTGTTCCCGGAGGTCCGAAGAGGAGCATTCCCCGAGCAGGCTCGCGAAGTCCACTAAACAGATCCGGTCGCAGGAAGGGGTATACGACGGCCTCTTTGAGTGCGTTCTTAGCAACTTCCAACCCGGAAACATCGTCCCAGTGGACTTCATCTCCTCTAACCACAATATCATTTAGGATCTGCCGGGCTGCATTCTCGTCAATCCCCTTGGGAAGATTATTCATGACACTTTCAATGCTTCTACTGCGTTCTGCTGTATCTGATGACGCTGGCGGTTTGTATGATAACGAGGTATTAGGTTGATGATGGAATTCTGCCCCCGCCCTCTCCGGCCTCTTACCATGCGCTGCTGCAGATATTTGAGCAGGGCCAGCGCGCATGCTGCTAAGCGCGCTATACAAGGCATCGTCGTTACTTGCCAGTGGGCGAGGATTTGAATAGCTTGGCCCGCGACTCTTGCTTTGAGGCACAGGCGTTGTGGAGCTTGTGGCGGGTCTCATTGGAGTGGAGTATCCTTCACCAGTATTATTTCCAAATAGCTGAGGCTGTGAAGTCGAGAAAGGATTATTTCGTTGAGCGGGGGTGTTGGTGTATCCTGATGGTGGCCCTTGGTCCGGATGCCCACCTAGGGAGCTTAAATAATCTGGTTGCTGATTTGTTTTCGGGGATAAGCACGATATTGAGGTGCCGGGCGATATGCCTCTTGTATTTGATGTCGTACGGCTTACGGGAGGAGAGGGTTCTGAGAGGTCGATCAAAAGGTCGGAATTGGATGTATTGAGGGCTGTAGCCGCAGCATCAGCAGCAAGAGAGCTCGATACCCCAGGCTGTGGGTTTCGGGTCGGACTAGAGGCCCGGAGATAGTCTGACAGATAGGATGTTTTGGGCTGTCGAGGCGAGTCGTTACTGGAAAACAGCCCCTTCCGCGAGCTGGACTCGACGGGCTGGTTTTTCTTAGGCGCAGTTGTCGTAGCACCTGATTTGGAGAGGCGCGAAATAGAACTCCATGCTAAACCCGCCGCTCGAGATGCAGACGCTGCAGGTCGGGATTCAGGACGCTCAATCCGCTCGCTAGTATCTCGATCTTTAGAACTGGCGCTGCGTTTGGGGTCCTTGGTCCGTAACGTCGTTAACATAGTCCTCTTTTCCGGACTTGAGGTTCTCGATAGTGTATTTGAGGATGGCGCATATAAGACAGGAGACAATGGAAATGGAGAAGTCGAACTACGTCCATAAGTAGGCTCTCCGCTGGATCGTCGCCTGCCTATCGGTTCTCCGTTCACGCTGTGCGGGAATGATGGCCTCCGATTGGAAGCAGGAACGGGGACACGTGGTGGTGGCCGTGAGAGTTGTGAATGTGTGAATGACGGTACTGTGCCATCTGCAAGCCAACCGGGCGTGGTGGATGCGCTTGACACTGTGTCTTCTTGCCCGTTCAGTTGTACTTTCCCAGTTTCCTGCTCCTCGAGGACCTCGCGGGGTGTCACTTGCTGCACGCCGGCTTCCTTGCGGCTTTCGTTCAGCGCATTTAGTAAATCTATGCGCTCTTTACATTGTAGTTCCAAGTCACGCAGCGAATCGTAGAGGGCCTTCTCGGTTTCTGTTTTCGGGACATAGTTCGCGGGAATTTTGTAGGCGTTATAGTGCTGCAAGGTCCTGAGCGCTGAGCGCCATGATCTAAGCGCTTCAGCCTCATTATTCTAAATAGCACAGGGACCCGGAATGATCAGTTTTAAACGATTCACAGGGCTAAAAATGAAAATATATCGAGAGAAAAAAATGTCAAAGGTTACGAGGATGGAGGGGTTGGGCCATCGGAGAGGGGGACCGACCCGTCCCGCCAATCGCCACCACGACAGACGTAATTCGAATATACAAAGCAACTCACTTGGCCTTCAAAAAACACAGCCGTCGAGCACATCAGATAGCATTCATCGTAGGTTTTCTGCATCGTAGACGAGGGCTTTGAACGCATCATTGGCTCGACAGGGGCGGCAGGACCAATCCCGCCATGTGAGGCTGGTTTTATCTGCGATATCTGGAAAATAGTTATCTCTGGGTAGCTTCGCCCCGTATTTAAAACAAAGAAGAAGCGCAATTGCTCCTGTTTATGTTTGACTGTTCAGCTAGCCCTGGCTGTGTGGCTTTGTCTTTCGGTTTGGGCGTGATGGCGTTCGGGGCGGCGAACATGTTGTCGCTTGCAGGTCGAGGGGGTGAGTGAGTGCGCTGCTTTCCAAGGTTTGTGGTTCGGGACCCGTGACTGGTTCCGCTGAGTGAGTTGCCTCCGCCCAGGCATTCGGTACGAACCTCCAGCTAGTAGTGGCCGGGCTGGAGGGGAAAAGCATGGGAATTGGCATAGCGGGATACTTGTCTGAGACTATGAAGCTATTATTGGTATCTGGGAAGGCTGGCAGACTGACTGGCTGCTAGTGACGTGGGCTAAGAAACAGCCTTGATGCCGTGGGGGAGAGTGTAGTCTAGATTGCAGGGGCTAATGTATGTATGGTATGGATACGGACCTATAAAGTTTCTTAAGTTCTCAATATCAACAACTCACGTTTACTTAGTATTTACAGTCACGTTTAATCAATTGCCAACTGGTTTTATGAAGGGGCCACAACGCCCACGTAATTAATTCAATCAGTAGAAAGAGTTTATTGCGACCGCAGAGTAGGCATGTCTTCCCTCAACATCAACAGGTATGCATGCGACCTAACCGCTTTCCCATATTTCAATTCTATAAGTAATTTAAAGAACCTCATGCAAGGCCCCTCTCTGCTAATATTCTCTCCAATTCGAAACGAGAAAAATTGTCAGAAATAATGCGCCGGTCTCGGAGACCAAAGGGTGAGTTGAGAGTGGAATGAGGAAAAATGAAAATACATAAAAAGAAAATTACACCCCATCCAAATGAGATGATAATAATGTAAAACCCCTTTAATAACGGAAAATACATGACGAGGTATGTGGAAAGACAGCGAAAGAGGGGAAGAGGGGGAATTAGGAACAAAAGGATACATTAGCTTCATCCATCATGTTCGGTTGAAAGTTATATATATGTATATATATATGTGTCATTCAGTGACCCCACGGAACGGAAAGGAAGGGGAAAAAAAAAAATAGAAAATGCCCTTTTCTTTTCCCGTGCCCAAAAAACGCCTCCCTAAAAGAGGTATTGTAATCGATTAGGGTTAAAAGAGAAAAAATGAAAAAGTACAAAAAATAGTACAAGGAGGAAAGGAAAAAGGAAAAAAGAAAAGTAAACAAGAGTATGCCAGCGCGAGCACAAAAATAAGCGGAATCCCAAAGCAAAATTCTAACCGTCGGTGGCGAGAGGGATGCCCATCGCATCTCTCTTCGTTTTCCGGCCAAATTGCAACATATAATAATCGAGTTGGGGGGGGAAAGGCGCATACACATGATGATTCGGGACATGGTTAAACATGGGGTAAACAACAAGATAGCAGCAATGGGAAACCCGTGGAAAAGATATTTCCTGTTTCCTTTTTTCTTGCTATTTTTTCCCCTCTCTCTCCCATATAAAAGCCGCGCGTGCCTGTGTGTGCTGTTCTACGCAAGTATATTGTTGTTCTCGTCCGTCTGTGCAGATGAGGGATGCTGGTCGACCGGTTATCGCGAGTTTTCGCCAAGTTGCGTTGTGTTGAAAAAAGCAAAAGAAAAAGAAAACAAGCACAATAAGTAACGACCCAACGGTTCATGATGCTATATTATTGTTATGTTTCATGGAAGTGATTCGGATACCCTCTGTCGCTTGAAGTATGCCTTGGCCATTTCGTATGAAGTCCTATATATTTTTGGAAACGGTTAAAAGAAATCTTGAGAAGTTCGAAGACGTGGGCTAAATAACGGGAAGGCAAAGGGAAAAAGAAAGATATATATATATGACATACCAGCAGATAGCGGTACTTGGCATGGTGACGATGATTCTCGGGCGCATCCCGCGGAGGAATCCAGCCCAGCCATACTGGCGCTTGATAATGCTGGCCGCGTTGAACAGGCCACGCGCGGAACGAGCCTCGGCATCCTCCGCAGTTCCCCGGGTCTGTAGTACTGTCTTAATCACATCAAGCGGAGTAGTTATGGCGGCTGCAACGGCACCAGCCAACCCACCAGCGATACAATGGGTGAAGGGGTCGTATGCCTTTGAAGGGTTCATGACTTTAGAGAGGGATTCGTAGGCGATGAACTGGGTGGCTGTGAATGGAATCGTCATGCATAGAGTGGTGGGGTAGGAGACGTAGAATGCTCGAAGTCCTTCGGTGCGGTAGACAGTTCGTGCACATTCGATCATGGTCTTGTGGGTGGAGCCGTGGACCTGCATGCGTTGCTTGATCACTGCTCGAAGTACAATGGATCAGTATCAGTATTGCGAAAACTGCATTGGGTAGAACTCTTTTGTGTGGCTTGGGAGAGGTTTTTTTTTTTTTTTTTGCATACCGTCGAAGGGGTTCATGAGGGCATCGCTGGAAATGGTGGCGCATGCTCCGCTCAATCCTACAAATGCATGTCAGTTACAATCCAATGCCAATTGCGGTCTTCCAAACGAATTTTGAAAATGTTATTTGAAGGGTAGATGCTTACCCGCTGCGAATGGATGATGGCCACTTCCAACATTGCCTCCAGCGAATTCCTTAACCACTTCATATGTGCCGAAATAAACAGCGTGGGCAGGACCTAATTCGAAGAAATTTAGATATCAGTGCCAAATGGTCTCATGGTAAATCCGCGAGGACGACTGTGCCGCCCGCGCCTTTCATATAGAGAGCGCAACTAGGAAATTTCCCTACCAGCACCAACAATCACGCTCGATACACCCCTCCACAGAGCCCTCCAGCCCTCGATCCGGGATATCGTTGTAAGGGCATTGCTGAGTCCCGTATACAACCCACCAGCGGATGGATTTAGCACTTGCATTCGAGTCTAGGGCATTACAAAACGCAACAAGCAGTCAGTAAAAACGGTAAGATTATATTGCTTTAGGGATAACACGGGGAGAGGCAAGGAATTGAGTGGGCTTATTGGCTGAGAGGAAACGAGAAGGGAAAAAGTGAGATGAAAGCGGGAAAGAAAATGAGAAAACAAGAATTTATGCCTACCTTGAGCAAGTCAACCGGATACATGACAGAGTGTTCCTATAATGCAACTATTAGTTTCTATACAAATGGTTGATATCGTGGAGCGAAAAAGCTTGTGAGCAAGTCGATTTGGTCCAGGATATATAGCCGTGGCCAAGCAGACAGACACATACCGCAATGCCAGCGAAGGCACCGGCCAGCATATTATGCCCAAGGGAATAGTCTGGCGGGAGAGCTTCATAACTAGATACATCCGGAGAGAACAAGTTAGACAGGAAACGTAAGCTATAATGTGCTAGTATTTTTAAAATATACATAAAAAAGCATTTGTGTTCGAGAAAACGAAAAAAAGTTTCCTCGTATACACGCTGCGGGAAACGGGATTGGGGTAAGAAGCATACTCATATTCTTCACCCGGAACGCTCTCTGGAGATGCCATGAAAGGCGGATTAGTGCAGCCGGAGCTGCCTGACTCTACCTGGGCCCTCACGGTGTCTGAAGGGCGGAGGGAGGAGAACGCGGAGAGGGGAGCGGACGGCAGCGTTTGGGCCGCGGTCGGAGAGGGTATTGAGGCCGCTTCGGAGGGTGACAGGGTGGCGTCGGAGAGGTACTGCGAGTTGTCAGGTCAAAACAGACGACGGGAGCAATTGCGGCCAGCTATACCGATAGATATCAAGGGCAGAGAAAGGGTGTTGTGAGAGAAGATTCGAGGAATATTTGTCGGCAGAGGGTGTTGAGAAAAGAGTTTGGCAGAAAAAAAAATATCAATAAATAGAAGGGCAGAAATTTGGCTCTTGTGGCGGCGAAGAGTCAGTCACGGATTGGGGGTGTGGATTGTGGATTATAATATTTAAGTACTTTTTAAGCTTGTCTTCGGGGTTTGCTGCTGTTTAAATAGCCAACTACTCAAACACTCAAGGCCGCTTATCGGGGATGTCCATTCCCTCCCTCCCCGCCCATTGAT